>JAODUK010016811.1:0-26933 GCA_027564635.1 Typhlichthys eigenmanni | reverse complement strand
TAGAGATCGAAAATAAATATCAGTGGCCAAATAGATAAATAAATTACTGTTGTTGTATGAGTCCAATATGAATGTCACTTGAAAATGTGTCGTTTTCATATGTTATGAATATATTTTAATGCATTTTCCCAAAACCTTTGTGATTTTAAAATATCGAAATTAATATCGATATTGCAATTTTCATGATCAATATCGCAATATCACATCTGATCAATATCGTGCACCCCTACTCTTAATATGCCTGTCCTGCAGACTCAACTTGTTTATGCTATGGTAGCCTGCAGTTAATGTATAAAAATAAAAGATTTACATATTTTGTCATCTGCAAATGTTGAATATTAAACTTTTAAGTACGGTTTGTGCACAGGCTATCAACATCAGTTCCTTGCCTTGCATATTTCACTGATAGTACGTAGCTGGCCATATCCTCATAGGGGCGTTACCAAACAAACTGTGTGCAGTAATCTACGCAACATATGCATGTTTCTCTCATTCGCCCGTTTCCCCGCCACTCTCCCTTTTTTAGCCAATACAGACCAGGAAGCTAACAGTCCACTCTGAAAGGCTTACTACTTCTTCGTGTCACATCGACATTGCTAATTCCAAAAACAATTAGAAATACTTGGTTTTCATGGAATGTGTCCTTTAACTTGCTCTCGTCTATGGTGTAGTCAGAGTCTATGGTGTAGTCAGAGTCTATGGTGCAGGCCTATTCAGACAACAGTAGGGTTTGCATGCAGAGCCATTATATCAGCAGAAATCTTAGAACAGCTACTTTCAATATAGCCTATCTGACACAAAAGCCAATTCCAAGTTATTTATAGATGTAACATACATCATATGATGCACTTGGACACAAACTCAGTGATGTAACCTGAGGTTATCAAGTGTTTCGGGTCTTTCAACAATCATACACTCTCACCCAGGCGACCCAGCCAGGGTTGATCAAGCCCTAGCTTGTGTCCAAATGGCCTGTGTAACCCACGGATCTCCCCTCTTAATCCACAGCCATCTAGAAGCCTTTTCTGCGGGCTCTGTGCTGTTTTTTGTGGCTTTTTTACACTGCAGTCCTGTGAAGGTATTTATAAATTAATATGTGAACACAAATGCTAAAATGTTTTGACGAAGTTAATTCAAAAACTGAAAGACCATGGCTTTACAACCATCACAGTGCATGTTAAAATCAGATGTTTTTATACCAAAAACTATGTAAAATAATGGTAGGCTATTCTGGAAATTTTAGGCTATTTTAAGTGATACACGTGCACTCATATTGATCATAGGCCATAATATTGTTTAATTTGGCTGAATTATAAAAGCCAGAAGTGGTACCAAATGAAGAGCAGTTTGGTAGCCAAAAGAGCCGAGTCTAATGATCTGGCTCACCGAAAAGAGCCCTACGTGTGGGTTGAGGAGAGAAGGAAAGCTGCACTCACTGGCTCTACGCTGATTGGTTGGACTACTCTAACAATAACATGGTTTGTTATATGGGTTATTTGCATTGCTGTACATGAGTGGATGCACACATCGCACAGTAAAAATATACAATGTATCACAATAATATTTCAGCATTCTGGATTCAACGTCCAAATCACTATGCACCAGTGTGCGCCCACCTTAAACTCTTTGAAACATGTAAATACATCTAAAGCAAGTAGCCTAGTCTAAAATGGGAGAACGAATCCACGTTGAAACGCGTGTTTAAGTGGTTGAAAGTTGTGACAGTGTGAAAATTAAAAATAGGTAAACATGAGCAAGAAACATATATAAGTGAACCACACACGATGGGTTTGCTCTCCCAGTGAGTTTAATTAGATGGTGTTATAGCGAACCCGAAGTGTATAAAAGTTAAGAGAACGCACGTGTGGCGTTAAGAAAGAAACATTAGTGGACAGTATAGACGCATAAAAGTATACACGGCGTGCTAACGTACCCCAATAATGATTTTAACGTTATTAGAGCGCTTCTTCTTGCTCTGTTCAGTGGGTCTCATCTGATTATCCTCTGATGACGACCCAAATAAAGTGGCTGCCTGCTCAGCCGTCCGATCATCTTTGGCCAATTCCATGCTGATGACCTCCACCAACTGCAGCTATTCTGACAGTCACAGCCGACTCGTTTGATTGTGTGGGCTACTGTAAGTAGCCTTCTGTGTGTAAGCAAAGGACGTTAGTTTGCAGCGTAGGACCGCCTTTCCTTTCTTTGACGTGTCCATGTTCGCAGTGCCGCGTGTGCGGCTGTATACAGCTATGTGCATATATATGCACTATAGTGCATTGACCACCATGCTGGACGGATTTTTTAAACATTACACACATTTCACCTTTTTTGTTGCATTTCACTCAAAAGCCAATTTCCTCCAAACAGTACGGTATAGGTGCACGTTTTCAAATTACAGAGGTAGGCTAAAGAAGCTAGTCGTTTTGGACTCGACAAACCATGCTCTCTCTCAAATCTAGGCCACTTAGCTAATGTTGGCATTGGCAGCAAATAACAGTTGGCACGTTGAACGTTTTTATTTACTTATGTATCGGTAGGAGAGTTACGCATTACTGCCATCTTCTGGTAATACAGCAAGTTGTAAGAGCTATTCTCATAATAAACCTCGACCATAATGATTTGTAAATACATAACCTAAGATTTTATAGGTTGGTATGTTTGGTTACCAACATATATTATGTAATTCTTAGAATATCCAAACCGATTGATACATTGTGTTGTAGAACTGCAGAGTACTGTAGGTTTTTATACACAGATAATGAATATGCCTACTTTAATTAATATGACAATTTTAATACAATAATTCACATCGATAGGCCTACTGACATAGCCTACTGCACTCGCACGTATTCACACATAGGCCTACAGTTATTTTTGTATTTGAGCTGTTTTTTATTGTAACGATAGGCTGCATGCACCGCTAGATGGAGGTGTTGCAGTATTTAATGTTTCTCAATCGCTAAACGGAATCATTGGCTTTAGAACAGTGCATATGTGAAATACAGACGATCATTTATAATTGACAGTCATACGTTAACTTAACGTATGTAGGACCTATCTGGTGTGGTCCGGCTTCGCATGTTTTACAGCATGAACATGAACACGGAGATCACATGCATTTTACTCAGGAACAGTGAGCTCTGACCTCTGCATTAATGCACAGCCTAGGGTTGTCAGTTGACACTGGACGTTTGTCTTTGCCTCCCCACGTGTCTCTGCCTGTGTGCATGTGGCTCAATGTGAATCCAAGGGAAATTTACTATATGTGTATGTGCATTTGCAAATGTGTGCATGTTGTAATATGGGCCCTATCTCTGTTGGTTTGTGTGAAGAGGAGGTTTTCCTTTGTGTTTCATCTATATTGTGAATTCACAAAGAGTAGATGATTATGCATATGTCTATATATTATTATTATTATTATTATTATTATTATTATTATTACCTTTATATGAATAAAAACACTCAGGCGAGGGATGTGCAATGCTCTCATGATTTTCAAGCCAAAACAAAAATGTTTTTCTAACGCTTGTTTAAAGCACAAGAGCAAATCCGTACACGAAACGAAGAGTGCCCCTTGAGAACGGTAAGTGCTTGTCAAGACCTAGAGGAGAATATTCATAAGACGTGTGTTTGGTGAGCAGGTTTAGGGAGCAGGTTATCGGCATATACAAGACAAAGGCAGGAATACTGTATGCACTTGTGAAATTGAGTTAAATTATTAATTCCGGATGTCAGTTCTCTGCCCTTAGACATGACTGAAACTGCATATCAGCCCTGATGCATTGTTTGTTTTACACTTGCTATTAGCCGACCATATATGGGACTATTTACACATCCATAAATTACACAGTTTCCACCGCCTTTCTTTACATATTGATTCTTGTCAAACGCTTTGGTTTAATGTTTAGTATTAAATGAACACTATGTAAATATGACGCATTCATTATTCTGTTTTTTACGTTTTACGACCGCTTCCAATTACATTTGCAATGCTTGCAAACAAAGCATTACAGCTATTTTTAGGTTAATAAATGGTGGCAGAGAAAGTTAATTATTTGTACAAATCTAAAAACACGGCCAGTAAAGACCATTGTGCAAACAGTCTCTGTTGAGTTTGGCCCTGGCAATCACCTGCCGTGATCATTACAGTTTACTCTTGATTACCAATGGTGAGGTTACACCATAGTGGTCCTCTTATTTGCCTCTTAACAAAATGATGGAGCTTTTAAGTGGCTTTTGAATTTTCTCCCTTGCAATTTAATATTTACAACATGCAGGTCAAACTGAAGCGTGGTCTTGGGTCAGAATACGAAAATATGAAACAAGAATGTTTGATTGTTTAACAGCCATTAGGGTGGAATAGAGGCTATGAGCGCTGGGGGAGGGGTAGAGAGGAATGCAAGCCATAGTTTGAAGGCAAAGCACATGCGGTTGTTTGGGACCAAAGCAGCAGTATTGTTTGGAACCTTGGTTTAAAGTCAACTTCCAGACACAAAAGATTGATTTCACCTTTACATATGCCAACACTGTTCTAGAGGGGGAATACACCATGGTGACAATGTTGTAGAGAGCTTTTGGGAAACAATACATACAGTTCTAAATGTGTAACATACTGGAACTTCATTAAGAGTGCGTAGACATTAGAGATGTACTGTACTGTACTGTACTGTATGTGTCTGTATACGTTCAGTGGACAACGTCTATTCAAACAAAATAAACTTGACATGAACATGTCAAGTTATTTTACTATATACAGTTAGACTAACATATCAAATGCGCCTTGACGGTAAAACAGTGGCTACCTGAGCCCCAAAACGATTTGATGTTGTTATAGGTTCCACTTTGTGTACCACCCCTAATGCTGTCTTTCTTCATGACACCACCATCTTCAGGTATTTGGAAAAGGTAGGTGTTAGTGTAACAGGGTCAGTTATACATTAGCAATAAATGTATGTAAATATAATAATTACCCAAAATATGTTTATAGTTTTAACCTGACATGCCTTCAGTTAATCTGTGGAACGTTTAAGATCATTCACCGTTCCTGCGTTCGTTAAATGTTGTAACACTGGGTATATAAATAACCTCTCCCGCCGACAGCTCTCCCCTTTTGTTATTGATCTCCATGGGAGAGGTAAGCTGTGCTGTCATTTATTTCTGTTTGCTAGTTTAAGTTTTTGTAGAGTTTACTCATTTTACATACTTGTTTTTGTCATTTAATTTATGTAGGAACTGGGCGGAGAGTTGACTGGAGGAAATGTATTTTGTTTTACTGTTTTGTCAGGTATGTTTCAAATGTGCCCTTTTTGTTATTGATCTCCATGGGAGAGGAACTGGGCGGAGAGTTGACTGGAGGAAATGTATTTTGTTTTACTGTTTTGTCAGAATTAAATGGAGACTGCCTCCGAGAGTGTTTTGGTGTGGGTGTCCGTCATTATCAACACAACGCAAGACTAACCGGTTACACTAGCCCAGATGGAAAAGGTTTCAATATCATTTCTGACTATAGAAAACACTATATGGTTTTATGCCATTAACACATATGTTGGGTTTGTCCATCCACAAGCACAACCAAATACCGGGTTTTGTGCTTCACTGAGTCGTTACTATCCTTGATTTTGTCTTGGTCTTTTTCCATTTTTATTCTATTGAATTAGTCAAGGGCTGCTGGAAAAATGGAACACTCTTGCTAATTTCGGTTTGCATTTGTGTGTAGGAGTTTTTGTTATTTTTGAGGTAGCATCCGGAGCTGAAGTAGATTTTCTGAGTTTGATGACGTGATTTTAAAAAAGCGCATGGCGTTGCACTTGTTGAACCTGTATGAGGAAAATCATTTTCAGACAGCAATTCATGGCTCAGAGTTCCTCATGCTCAGCACAAAGCGCAACACATGCTAAGTCACTGACCACTGGCCTGATGAAACCAGACTGATGTAGGAGACATCGATCAATAGGCCTACTGATGTTTCCCGTTTGAGTTAAGGATTTTCCTAAATTGTTACCCAATTTGAAATAATATGTTTATAATGTATTTATTGCCAATAAAAGACATTGACTAAAATTAAAGGGGGCATATTAAATTATGCAAAACAAATCACTTTTTGTGGGCTTTTAGTGCTAAATCTGTGTATCTGGTGTCTACCAACCCACACAACCAAATCAGACAATTCAGTCTTTTGTTTTATTGGTAGCCTATGTCTGTATAAAGGTCTTTAAGCAAGCCATTTTGATTTTGCAGGGTTCTTGACGTTAAGTGCCCTTCATTTGAATAATACTTAACGCCCCCTGACTAGCCCCCTGACTATCTCCACCCACGGCTTGAGAACTAGTTGGCCTATCTGCCACAGCCGCCATTATTTTTCTTGCATTTGATTAACTAGCATAAAGCCCCAGACCTATTGCAAGAGACTAGGAGCAATGTACTGTATTGTAGCACCGAGAGACCATAGAAAGTCAGTAAAATTCAGTGACTATAGTGTTGACAAGCAAAATATCTCAGTTACACAGTGCTTGACGTAGCCTGTATATATGGCTTATATGGAAATGAGCGCGCCCCTTAATAATAAATGAACATGATCTAATGTAGGCCTATAGTAGTGCTCCTATGGTGGATACATATTCACAGAAGTCCCGGTCAGAGCTTCGGAGGTAGGCTACCACCAGCACATCCGTAACTCGCTAGGTACCCGCCTGAAAGTGTTCCTAAGGTGGCTGCATTTTCACAGAGATCCCGGCGAAGCCCCGGAGGAGTTAATCGTCGTCACTATAAAGCACTGAATTTTATTGACTTTCCATGGTCTCTCAATGCTATATAGCTGCTAATCTCTTCCCATGTGTCTGGGTAATGCATCCATCTGAATTGAATTGAGACAGCTACAAAGGAGACCTAGTTATAAACAGACAGAGAGAGACAGACTATCTACAGTCAGACAGCAGGAAAGATAAGGATCTGTGAATGGCCTCATTTTTGTGTGCCAGACATCAAGCGTATGCCTGTGTGATAATGCTGAGCTAAGCCCCTTGATCACAGCCAATACTGTATAGAGTACAAGAGCTGAACTGTAAACAGGAACTTAGCACACTCTTGGCACATTATCATGATCTATAAAATGTATTTTGTGCTACAAAAGGGCGTTTTGTGCCAGTTTAGGATATAAATTAAACACAAGGAAATTCTAAAAAATGACTGTAACATGTTTATAGGTATCAAGTAAGCTTGATATGCTAAAATGTTACCATGATCTAGTTTTAATATAATAATAATAATAATAATAATTCCACAGAACCAATGCATGACAATAGTATTAAAGGTGCATTAAATATTGTGCATTAAAGAAATACACGTTCACATGTACCGTACCAACATGAAAAGTTAATTATTTATTGAGAAAGTGTTATACAAGACAAGATTTATACGCCTGCCCCTTTTAATTTGCAGAAGAAAAACAGGTCAATATTGAGATTATAAAGTCAGAAAGTCAATAAAGCTGATAATTGGATACATAAGCAATTAGCTTGCTAGATGAAACAATCAAACCTGAAATCAACAAATTTTGTGCACAATGATTTGGATTTGAACTAGAATAAGAAGATCTAATGGCACAACTCAGCCATAGCAATGTGAAAAAATATATGTTTGGCCCTAAATCACCATCAATCCCATTGTCATGTGACACTATCCCCATCCTTGCATTAGTATTAGTGTATAAGACTTATTATATGTATATTAAAGCCTATTGTGTTAGTCCTCTAGTATATGCATGTATAATATCTGTGCAGAATTCATGTTTTTCCTCAAAGCACCATGACATCTAAGCTTTTAGCAAGAGTCTCAGTACAATTACACACCCCAGGGGACAAAGCACACATGCACACGCACATGCCCTTGCAGTGCGCATGTGTGGTGGGAACCCATCTATACAGTACGTACCCCTCCATGCGGTATCCCTCCGCCCCCATTTAGCAGATGAAAAAAAGTACCTGGATGTCAATGCCAGGTGTGTCACTACCCACCTACCGTAGTGCCATGGCTAATAAATAGCTTCTCCCCGCGACTGAAGGGCCGCAGCGTCATGGTCTGACAGAGCTGTGTGTGTGTGTGTGTGGGTGGGGGGGTGGGGAGGTGGCAGGCCAAATGAAAGGCTTTAATTGAATGTCAGCGGGACGCAGGAGGCCAAGAGGAACCTAGTGTAATGAGATCCATGCCGCTGAAGGGCACTCTCTCCAGCATGTTTTTCTGGTGGGTGAGGGGTGTGTGTGTGTGTGTGTGTGTATGGGGGGGGGCTTCTGCATTAATGATGGCCCCATGTCAGAGCATTATACAATGTGTTCTCCAGTAATGTTGAGTCAGTCAGAGACCCCGAGCTCTACCAACTATATACATCCATCTCTCCAGCGCTGTTCAGTTGCACAAGACCCTCAACACTGACATGTCAGTCCTCCTACACCGTTCAACTCTTACTAATCGTCTCGCTCTGTACCTTTTAATCACACTCCCTTTTCTGTTTACTGGTTGTTGTTGTTGTTGTTGTATTTGTTGTTGTGCACACTGTTTTTATGGTAGAATGTTAGATTTACTTCTAAAAAGGTTTTTATTTTGGTTTGGAACCTCAAGCCCATCCTACACCTGAGTCATGGGAGGGGCATAATGTCAGTACTGACAATGTATAGGTTGCCTCATACTGGTGCGCTGGTGTAATGAAACAAACCCATAAGCAATGTTAGGTGTGCCTCTGCGCTGATGCTATTGCTAATGACAGATGTTAGATGTACGTCTGCACTGATGCTAATGCTAATGCTAGATATTAGGTGTGCGTCAGCACTGATGCTAATGCTAACGACGGATGTTACAGTAGATGTGCATCTGCACTGATGTTAATGCTAATGACAGATGTTAGGTGTGCGTCTGCGCTGATGCTAATGCTAATGACAGATGTTATCACAAATGCTAACGACAGCTCTGTGAAATATGGCATGCCCCTATTGTATACGGGTTTATATTAGTATCCTAATATTTATTTATGGTAAATGATAAATAGCCTGCATTTATATAGTGCTTTTCTAACCTTCCGGCCACTCAAAGCGCTGTATATAGCGCTTTATATTTTATATATGTAGCGCCCCACCGCCTATCATATACAATAATTCTATATATATTATATATCCTATTTGTTTATTTAGCAGGGAAACTGCATTTATTCATGTAAAATAATGATGTGAGCGAGATTATATAGTCATATGGCCCATTAATATGTTTGTCTATCCACAAGCTACTGTACATGCACATACAGTATTTTGTGCTTCACTGAGGCGCATTTGGTTAGCTCACAATCCCATAGAATGGTCAAGCGTGGTATATTTTCGACTGCGTCACAATTTCATTACAAGACAAGGAGAAAACAGCAGTGAAGACAAGAACTCTCTACTGTGAGGCAGCCATTCTCATCAAAGCTGTAGTCACATGTAGAGCCTGTGACCTGCCTGCAACTACTGGTTCTTCTCTTAAACGTTCCACCTTCTCTGGTGTTCCTCAGAGGTACACGTCATCAAACTGAAGGGAAATTCATGTGAGAATGAATCACTGCTAAAATGCAGTGTAAAGTTCTACACATTATGACACATCCCATGTCTGTTTCTTTGGTTTCTTGACTGGAAATGTCATCGTTATATGAAAAAGGACAGCAGTAACGTAAATATTGGATTATATTCTGTCTGTGTTTGAGTCAATGAGGGTGTGACATGTTGTTATGCTTCCAGGATTTAGTCTGCGGCCTATTGATTAGGAGCGGTGTGTGTTATATGACCGTGCATGTACAGTACACACATGCATGAGCACCAACTAGTGTGTGTGTGTGCATGCATGCATGTGTGGATGTGATGTTACTATCCACGCAACTGTACAATGGCCGAACAGATGTGTATGAAAGTATTTCCCCCTCAACAGAGGGATTAGTCCACACAAAATTTGAATTAAATTAAAGTTTTTTCTTCATTCATTTGCCCAGTCTATATTCAGTTTTTTGTTTTTGTTTACTTTAATAATCTTACTGTAGAAGAGCTACCATGTCCCTATTTATTAGTCACTGTAGTATACAGCATGCAGTCCAATTAAAGAATACTATGTACTTACAAATGCTTCTGAGCACACAGACTTCAGTTTGGATCTTGCATGGCTTATTCAACAAAGCCTCACCAGAATAGCACTAATGACGGTCGAGGCATTTTCCTCCATTGCCTGGGGTCAGAACCTGCCAGAACATTTGTCTGGTTGACCAGGGATTCATCATACTCATGAGTGTACATTGGTGACTGTGTGCTGGGCACTCAGTGTGCCTTTAGCTCTAGACTGGAGGCCATGAACACACACAATGACTCAGGAACAAATTTTAATCAAAATTGAAACAGATTTCAAAATAATTCAAACTAAATTTAAATTACATTTCTTCTTTTTTTTTCTTTTACTGTGAGCCCTATTTTAAAATATATTTTTTATTTGATAATAATTTGATAAACATGAAGACATATCAATTTGTGTGGTATTAGTTTAAGCAGACTATTTGTTATTGTTATGGCTTAGATAAAGATCAGATCACATTTTATGATCAATTAATGATGAAATCCAGGTTATTCTAAAGGGTTCACATATACTTTTTTTTGCAACGTATTTACAGTACATTTAAAGACAAAATACCTGGCCATGAATACTCGTGTTACTGTGCGAACACAACTGGGGAGATGTTAGCAGTCCATCTCTCTGTAGAGATTTTTGCTGTGTGGCATGTTCTTAGGTGTGACATACTATGGTGGTATAAGCAGCTGTCCAAAAGGCCACACATTCGATCAAAGTCACTGATTCATTGATCTATTGACCAGCCTTTGGCCCTTCAGTGCACACACCAATGGGATTTATTAAGCAGGGCTTCAGTCCACTGACCTGGTTATTGAAGCTGAAGCTATTTTTGGCAAGACCCTCAAAGGTGACACTGGAGCTGTGATTTAAAGATAGAACCACTGAAGGACAATTACAATTCTTAATTTCTGTGACGTTTTGAATAAAATATGAACTCATTTTGAACAGGTGAGGCTCCTGTAATAATAATGATAAGTAATAATTATCTGAAATATATTTATAATTACACTATGACATGGTGATTCTACTTGTTTTTAGGCACATAATAGAGACATAGTCAAGGTTACCATTGGGCTACATAGGGTTAGGTACACCAGCAGGTGTCAGTAAAGTCCTAGAACATCTGTTTTCAAGCTTATTGAACCTTTAAAGGAGCACTGATTTGTGTCAGAATTTATATGAATTTTAGTAACAAAAACATTATTGTTATGTGTCTGATATTATCCTTGGTTGATACCAAAAACCTTGCTGTTTTGGTTAGGATCTCCTAACCATGCATGCACCTCCCACACTGCTAAGATTCTCACACGCCTCACCCTAAAGAACTACTAGACTCATACAGTATACAGACTCTTCCATCATGCATAGTTGTGTTTTCAAAACATAAACTGTGAGCTGGACCAGAAGTGTGGGACTGCTCTGTGGAGTGCACCTTTTAACAACCCTGTAGGACCTGTGGTGATAAATATACAAGTCACATAGCTCTCCAATACACACACACCTACAAATGTGTTTTTTTTTGTTTTTTTTTGGTTATTTTTAAACACATCCACTATCAATGGCAAGACAATATAACCTATGTAAATTAAGTATTAAAAATAAATAAATACAAATTACATATGTGTCTTTTGGAGGGTCAAGTGACGTTATAGTCTTACTAAAAAAGGGTCTTACAGGAAGAAAGGAAATGTTGGTCACAGGTCTGCAGTAAATAAAGTATGGCGGTAAATAATAACAGCTGATTGGGATCACCTTGAACTGCTCACATGGCTTCCATCATGCCCTCCTCAGCGGCAATCCTCCCTATCCAGTCAGCCAACAGTATGACATACACCAAAGAACCTTCATGGAAACTAAGGACATTTGAGGTCAGTCAAATCCCGGCCTTAACAGGCATCTGTTTAGCATTTGTTTGCTTTGTGTCATTATCAGGCGAGAATCAAGTATAATATTTGGAAGGGAACATATCATTTTTTATGATAATGTGTCTTGTGGGGAGGGGGGGTTCTAAGGTCAAAAGGCTTTATTTAGCCTACAGAGGAAGTGTGCATGGGATGGGAGTTGGGGTGAATCTTTTATGACAACAAGGAGGAAACCATCTGTTCTTTATCGTTAATATCTCCTGTTGACAATTGAGGTGGCAATTGGTGATTGTACGTTTACCGCAAGTCTCGCGATATTTCATTATACCGTCACAACACGAGATTTCACTATAACCTCATGCTATTTTTTATATTCAAACATATAACTAAAAATAAGTAGCCTGCCATACACTTTGCATAGACGTGGGGGAACCCCGCGATGCAGCTACAGTAGCCTGTATACTTGTGGAAAAACACTGTTTTAAACATTTCAGTGGGACGAACAGTCTGCAGCCAGGGGGGAGGATGGGGGGTCGGAGGGGAGGGTCACGTAAGACAGGCTGGGGAAAGATTCCGATTGACAGTGGGAGGTGTGGTGCTGAATGAACAGCTCCGAGAGAAAACGCGCGGATTGGCACAGAACGTAACCAGAGAGCTCTCGGCGCACCACTATCCTGCCGGCCAACCTCGAGCTCAGCCATGAAACAGCCGAGTCCCCTATCATCCCGAAGCACGCCAAAACTTTCCCAGGCCACCCCCAAGTCGCCCTGACCATGAAAAGGCAAAACGTCCGGACCCTCGCCCTCATCATCTGCACGTTCGCGTACTTGATCGTCGGCGCCGCGATTTTCGAAGCGTTGGAGTCTGACAAGGAGAAAACCAACGGGGACGGGCTGAAAGTCCGGAGACAGGAGCTCATGAACACGTACAACTTGTCCAAAGAGAACTTCGATGAGCTAGAGAGGGTGGTCTTGCAGCTGAAGCCACACAAAGCTGGAGTCCAGTGGAAGTTCGCTGGCTCTTTTTACTTCGCCATCACTGTGATCACGACTATAGGTAAGAGACCAATATGTGGGCTTCGTGCAAACTTCATCTATGATGTATTCCGCATCTGACGGGTGGTCAGTAAAATACTTTATTTGGCATCCAAAAACAGTTTTAATTGTAACATTCTAAATGCTCTTTCGTATGGCTTTTTATACAGTATATTACCTAAATCTCTAGATTTAACAATAGGCCTCAGATACAGTTTAATCTGCGGCCATGCAATCGATCGAGGTAGAAGATAGTATAGCCTACCAATTCATTGATGACAAACTTCTTTCTAATACCCGTTCATGAATTCACTTGTCATAAGATGTGTATAGCCTGTCTTCTTCTTCTTTTTGTTCTTGTATGAGCTACCAGTTGTAATTTGAAAATATTGGTCAAAATTACAACTTGGAAAAACTGGTCAAAATGTCTCAGTGCTAATGTGACATTACATTTGCAAAAAAAAATCTATATGGAAACCGAAGAGAATATACTATAGCCTAAATGACCAAATGAAAGTAGTGGAAGAAAGCTGTTATTGTCTTCTATACAGGTAACTGCAGAATTATATAACCCTAACCCTATAGACCAGTTTACTTTTTCCAGTAACTAGTAGTGTAACTAAAAACATTTTCCCAAAAAGTAATAATATTACAATTACTAATCCAAGTAACTAATAGTTACTTCGTTACAAGAACGAGATTCCTGGTCCTAGCAAACTGAGGGTAGGCTAATTTAGCCAACCTGTCAAATCATCTGGTTTGAGAGGCTGCAATGTTTGCACTTTAACTGATTGTTGACTCCTAAGGATTATTATTGTTCCATTGAAGAGGATTCAATTATAATACGAGCTGGCTACACAGGTTATCATTTTTCAGAATGGGCGAGACAGGGTATAATATAGTAATGTAACTAGTAATGTAACTAATTACTTTTAATACCCAGTAATAAGTAAATTAATATAATTACTTTTTGAAAGAATAATACGTAACTGGTAACTTACTACTATTCCTGAGTAACTTTCCCAACACTGCCTATGATGCTTCAGGAAACTAAACCTGCTGGGAAAATTGTTGATCTAATTTATTCTCTAATAGTTTCCTATTTACAGATCTACCTTTTTTCTGAACCACAGGCATCAGAAAACACACTGTCTGCTGCGAAATAATTTGCTTTGTTTTGTGCCTGCCTGCAACTACCATACAATCAAATCATGTAAAGGCCTATGAATAAGATCAAAAATGTAACTTTAAGACTGTAGGACTGCTGCTATTTTGCTGTCTGGACGATCATAATTAACCACCTTATTTTAAGGTTTATTATTGATTGGTTTTAATTCCCTATACCTTTTCACACATAGCTACTACACATAGCTACTACTGTTGTCACCACTGCACCAACTACCAAATCATGCTCTGTGTTTAGTGTTTGGTGCTGTTGTTAGCAGTGACCTGACTTCTTGTAACCGTATCCATATCATATGGGGACCACTAATTGCGAGAAAACCCAACCTGGGTTTATGTAACCACATTCTGTAATAGTAAGCTGCAGGTTTCTAGCTACATGGTGGTTATAGCTCTTCACTCTGCCATTAAGTATTGATGAAAACACCAGACCCTCACTGTTCCATAGGCCTCTTGGCACACACCATTTCTCCAGGCTGTACTGTACTGTAAACACTATAGCATGCATGGCCCAACGTATACAAGAACTAGCAACAACGATTACAAACTCTCAGCCGACAGCTATGGTTGCACATCCTTTGTTTATCAAAAGTACCAAAGCTAAAAGGAACAAACGGTTCAGCTAAGTTTTCAATAATAAGCATAGTGAGATAATCATAGCACTTTCAGAAATCTCTGCAAAACACGTTACGGCACACAGATACTAACAATTCTAGCCCCGTCATGTTTATTTTGAATGTATTGGCTGTCTGCTTACTGTAGCTATCAGCCTCTGGGAAGGTTTGCAGGAATTCTATGATCACGAAGGTAAAAGTACATGAAATAAAGCTAAATCTAAATGAAGAATTAGGCAGTGCTCTCAGACTGCTGGAGATTTGAAACTATGTGAGGAAAGCAGTTATAGTAAAACGTGAGTGAAACCATCCCCTACACACTGCTACTACCATACAAGCACAGTCAATGACGAATGACACATCCCTACCCTCTGTTTGTGATATACCATGTCTAAGTAACATCTGATGTGCCACATTTTAATGTCTGTTGTTGTAGAGGTCAAGTTTGTCTATCCATTTGACCTTCACTAGGCCCTTGTTGCCAGCCCTATGCTTATGGAGTGAATACTACCATTTTGAGAAATTTGACTCTTGCCATTCAGGCATAAATAAAGTATGCATTACTGTATAATACTAATGACTTAACCCCTCACACATACAGTATATACATTGGCATTCAATGTCATAGTGTTATTTTGACTCACTGATACTAATAGGCCTGATTCATTAACCAAATCCGTATTGTCATTTGTTCACAATATGGCTTTTCTCAAATTGAAATAACAACAACAAATGTCCACTATCACTGCACTGCACATAATGCACTTCTGTTAAGACAATTACTATTAAATTGCTTGATTTTCAAGATCATTGGCTGTTTGCCTCTATGTAATTCTGTATAACGTAATATGCGGATAGGTGGCTGTTGTTCTGTTTCTTGCTCTTCATCCGTAGTCTATGAATCTGTAATATGTAGAAGGGAGAGGAACTGAATACAAATAAGAGAAGATGCAGTCTGAACAGGTCACCTGTATCCTGAGACAGAACAGCTTATTGCAGGAACTATACTGTGTCAGATCTTCTGACAGGAAAGTAAAATATGGGTCGGATCAAAATAAGATACAATATGGCCATTCACACACGGTAACGTAAAACAAAATGAAAGTTTTTGTTTATGACCTATAGTAACCAAACTGATTATTTAATCACCATCACCAGTGTGGGGACTTACTTACAGTACTGTAAACATTGAGGTAAGGAAGCTCTAGCCATATTGAAGATACACTGCTGATATTGTGGAATTATCGTTGTGGTTGAAACCCAAAACATTGCTGTTTTGGGTTAGAGTGCATTATACACCTGAGTGATGTGTGTCTTACATCTTTCTCTACTACTGTTTAGAGCTGTCACAGGTTCACATCTTCTGTACCCCTCCTCTCACAGCCTATATGGCAACAATGACCTGGGATGGACATGTTGGAATGTGTGGTTGTTACAATAGAATCCAACAGTGTAACTGCATTGGTGTTGCGAAAAAGGCATGCATTGTGCACCCTGAATACTCACATGTTAAATTCTAACATATTACATACATATAATAGACCATGTTTCATATATTTAATTATTATACGGAATTTTATCACTATTATTAACTTTTAAATTTTAATTTCTCACTAAAATCTCGAAACAATTTCTACTTGTTTATTAAGAAAATTGTACATTGTACTGTAACAAAAGAATACAAAGAACATTCTTACATGTTTAACATCATTATAATTAAAGACCCCAAAACCCAAGGGCAAGATAGAAAGCATTGCTTTCTTTAAAACATCACCAAAACCACGCTGTTTAACCTATCCATAATATTTTAAAACTACGACATTGGTCTGACTTTCAAATGTCCAGGTGTCCTTGAATTGACCATGATGGCCGTCTGCATCTGTCAGAAAACTAAGAAAACCTAAGATTATAACTTGGATTTTTTTCTCTCCACCAAAATCACGTTATTAAACATACTGTATGTAAATGAGCAAAAAATGCACAGAAATGCCTTTGGGTCCAAAGGGTTATTCATCTTACATTCATGTACCATACAGCAATTTTATGGAGAAGAATCGCATGCATATCTTATTTTATTGATTTCTCTACAGATCTGTTGTCACGTAGAATGGAAAATAATTAAGCAAAACGTGTATCAATGAAACATGGCTTTTAATTATTTTCTAACATAATGCAATATTGTGATATTGATGTATTGACAACGTGTACAAAAGGTTATAATTGTAGCCTAATGTTCTCTAAGGATTGTACTCAGCAAGCGTTCTAAAGGTTCCAGGTTCCTAAAATCCAATCACACATGCCAATATGACCAAGTTTAATGTGATTACAAATGCCTTTATGACAAAAATACTGCTGAGTGTAGTGTTAAATGAAATTATTGACAATGAATGCAAAATCAACATGGCCACTTTATAGTTTGGCTGGACTGAGAACCTTTCCTCCATCCCTCTTACAAAAGACTCAATAGCTGGAATAACTCAACTAACTTGAATTGACCTCCATGTATTTTATTTTGTACATACAGTACTGTATATTCTACTGTATAGCATATTCTACTGTATATTTGTAAAATGTGTATGTTTTCTTCAACCAGAACACAAATCTCATATAACATTCAGTGACTCAGTGAACTCAAACCCCAATGCTGACATGATGTTGACACAATAAAATGAATAACAATTACCTGAATAAAATGTGGGTAATATTGATCATTTCATTTTTTTATAGAATTTTGCAGAGAGGCAACATAGAGTCAGCGTTGCAATGTTGTCTTCTGTTTGGCTTCATGATGTATTTGAATTTCTAATTCATTGTACAGCAGCTTTCATAAGCAAAGTGCCATACACTAGTGACATGTAAGCTGTGTTAGCTTCCAGTGTTGCTGGTCTGTGTTTAAATGTACAGTGCGTATCATTCCCAGCATGCGAATGAATGCCTTCCAATGCAGTGCTTTACAGTATCTATGCTTTAATTCCTCCCTCCCCCATTTCCCTTAGCTATTGTTGGCTGAAAATGTTGTTGATGTACAGGATCTGAGGGAGTAATGTCTGAGAAAGTTGATAGAGGTGACTCTGGATTGTGATCAGTTCACATGGTCAGGGAATGTTTACCTATTATACGACAGCGTTACACTCTACGGAAAATGGAGTGCAGGCCTGACTTACTAAGCAAAACACGACTTTGTGTTTATTAGACTCCAGAATCCAGAGAGATATGATTGGATTTAAACCAAACAAAATAATACACAGTAGTAAGCCCTCTCAATCTTTTTCACTTCTCTTTCACTTCAGATTCATATTGAGTTTATTTTCGGGGGTAATAATAGACTCACTGTGGTCTGTACAATATGAGATAGCCAGTGTGACCAATGAAACTAATTTCCCACTTTGCAAGTTGAACTTGTCCAGACATGAGAATTCTGTTCAAAATGTCTATGAATACAAAATCTCTATAATCTCATGGCCTGGAATAGTGAATTATGAGCCTCTAATCGACTCAGATCTTTTACTGAGGAAAGGTAGAGAAGTTTGATTAATATCCTAATCCTTCCAGTGGAAACTCAATTGCATCCCAGCCCTACAGAAACAAGACATTGCATATATACAAATCCAACAGATATACAATTGTCCACTGAAAAATATATTGTATTATTGGATTTATTTACTGCATCTATTCAGCGTCAAAGTCCACTGTTATGTTAAAACTGTGGAACAGATGGATAAACAGGGTTAATATGACAACCTTCCCTTGACTTTCTAGAGAAGGACTGACTGTTACAGGGCAGTAAAGATGTATCTTGAACGAAAGCAGGGTCACCGAAGCTGAAGCTTCTGCTCTCGTGACCTGAAAAGGAAAGGTATTGGATAGATGCTGTCCAGGCAGCACAATGCAAGGTACCTGGTTAATGAGGCTAAGACCATATTGGCTCAGTCCGTGTTATTGCAATGTGCTGTGTCATTTAGAAGTTTACCAGGAAAAGTAGAGGATTTGTAGAATCCCGTCGCTCATCAAACTGTCTTAACTCTTTGAGAATATAGCCCTATGAGCTCATTTTGTGCATGTGTGTGTGTGGCCTTGTTCTGTGTTAAAAGTGACCTCAATGTTTTCCTCAATGTCTTAGTATACATAAAAATAAATACTTATCTTAAATATATTAAAACAATGTACTATACACTATGTGAAATGACGAGTCAGAAAAGAATTAAATAAATTTAGCGAAATGGACTTGCACAGTGGACGGTATAGCCTATTTTAGCATAATAATCCAGACATTATGCTTAAAAATATGTTTTATTCTAATATATTTACACACACAGTAGTCATTAGGAGTAGGCAACCTACTCCTAATTGATGAAAGCTTTTTTATTTACTTACATTTTCTGGGTGTCTGGAGTTTCCAAGGAAAAATCTAAAACGCAATAATAGCATAGTCAGTGATTGCTTTTATGGCTGCTGAACACACACACAATCAACAGAGCTACCCAGGAAGGCACGTGTGCTAAAAGGGAAAGCATGTTTGAACCAAATTCAGTGTCAACACTGCCACTCAAAGAGCACCGCACCATTTACACCCAAGACAGGCAAGAATACAAGCAGCTAAAACAAAAAGCAGAATTTCAAACAAGCTACGCAGCACTGCGTCACACAATTTGTTACCATAATGTTAGACAAAATATCTCTTCAGAGATACAGTACTAGATAATTGCTGGTACAGTAGGTTCTGCACAGTAGTGACATGGCTCTCCAAAATGCTATTAGTTAGCTGGGAAGGAAAGGGGGGGTGGGGTTATGCTATACTATATGTTGTATTGAAGTGCCCCAAGTATCAAAACTGTCTTCCCTTGCCCAGTGACAGTTTGAATATTAAGACCTAGCCTACTCCTCAGTACTCTCAAATGTACCACTGCCTCCATAAATAAAATCACTACTACTGTATATGGGGTGTTGATGGATCGTGGTTTTGATTAAACATACAGTATTTTTCCATTCACTACCTTACACTCAGTAGTCTTCTCAGAAGTGTGATGAAAAGCACCAACCATTGAGGCAAGAGGTGAAAAGCATTCCTTGTGTGTTTATGGTTGGCCCGGATGGATAGCTTTCATCATAATCGTTATCATAACAGACTGGAGCAATCGCCTCTAATTCACTGTCTTTCGACAGCTTCTACCCTCTTATGGTCCAGAAAAGGTGGACAGCATTCGGCATGACTTTCAATGCTTTGGCAACCAACCGCCGTTGTGTTAGCTTTAATACTACCTCCGCTGGCTAAAAGCATTAGCATGATTTGTTGCGACTGTGCCAAAATTGTAGGTTGTCTGGTTTTTATGTTGTCTCCCAAGGGAATATGTTTTCCAATTTGTTCACAGCATCTGCTTAATCTCTCTAGAAGCCAACCTGGATGAAGTGGACTGTCACACACTGTGGCCTAATGATAATAACAATAACAGTGATAGGTGAACCGTGTTTATCCCTCAGGCTTATGACGGGAGCGCAAGCTTATGAGCGCACATTTAATGTCCATGCAAGATAAAAGTCCCAGTGTCCCTGGGCTAAGGCTGCTAACCCATTGTGCTATTAAATAATCTTGATATCATACAGTAGCCGTCACAAATCTGTTTTGTCTTTACGTACACTGAATATATGATGAGTGCATGTGATTGCTTGCCTAATGCTGAATTACTGAATCTGTCACCAACAATAAGCATATTGTTGGTGACAGATTCAGTAAATCAACAGCCTTAGGCAAGCAATCACATTGGTCCAATATATTGCGCTTATTATTCCAAAACTGGTCACTACACTGGTCACTACAAGTCTTACAGTAGCTAGCAATAATCCATGCTTTCTCCTGTTTGTGCATATACATTTCAAAATATAATTTCAGACGCTTGTACAGTTACAATTACATTATATTTAAACCATTTAGCAGATGCTTTTATCCAAAGCGAATTACAAGTAGTAACCTACATTTGTCAATACATGAACAGGTCATCCACCAGCAATTGTAAGCAAACATGTCTTGTGCAAAGGTCATAATGCCCATGGGACATGTGCTTTACTGGAATTATGAATGCTACAGTATACGGTGATGCAACTCTAATCATCACAAGGGTAGACGCCCTTCCAGGAATTGTCACAGACCTCCCTCAAATGTCATTTGCAAAGGCTTTTATAATTGCATTGTACATAGAGGCACATAACCTAACTGCATCTGCCAGCTCAGGGGCATTATATTCTATTGATGAAAATAGGTTGACAACTCATACAATGTCACTTTAATTTATTTTTGCAATGTCGTGTCAGTTTATACTTATAAATATCTATCAGAACATGTCGTAAATTAATTTTCTGAGCTAGATTAAAAAAAAAAAAAAAAACCTGACACCAAATCTTCATGGTGCTTATTGGAATGAATCCCATTAACATTACTTTCCTAGGTTAGCGAAATGCAGAGGTATGGTAGGGCAAAGAAACATAATGGATAGAGGTAGAGGTGTATTTTCTGTGCCCGTCTGTTTCTTCCTGCCATATGGGCAGCTTGAGGACTGCCTCAAGCAGTGGTTACCTCACTTACAGGGGAAGGAGACCTCAAGTACAGTTAAACTACATGCCAAAATACCTGTAAACATTTATTGATTGACAACTACTGTATGACACTCATTAGGTGCACAGCAATTGGCATTGACATTCATCCTACTGAGTAGATGTTATGTTGCCTTGCTAACGGACATTTCAAGTGCATTTTCAATGTTTTTATTGTTACATTACATTTAGGACATTTCATTGGTCGGAATGGTTAAAAAAACATTTAAAGTAAGTTATGGTTATAATTCTGCATGAATGTGCAAAAAGAAGATTCTGTTATGAAAGTTAAACTTTCCTTGTCACAATACAATACTCTGAACAGTATGTGAGTAGACCATGTTTCATATGAATCAGCTGCTTATGGACTCATAATCCTCTTTTTTATGTAACATTTAAAAATATAGTCAGCTATTGCAAGTTATTTGTAAGCTAATACACTTTTTGTTAAATTCACCAGATATCTTCTCACATTTTGGTATCTTACCGTTCTCTATGCTTGTTGAAAAAAATATCTGATATGTCTACACAACCCTGCAGCTCCGTAGTGGCGAACACCGCTCACATCAACAAAGCTGTAGTAATACGCTTTGCTTCACAATGTGTTTCAATATGTTTTGCTAGCTAACCATTCTCTGTATGTGTTGAAAAAATAATGCAATACTTCTGCACAGCCCTGGCTCCGTACATAGTAACATAAACAAAGTGGTGAACACCACTCACAACAACAAAACCTTACTACTACGTACTACACTTTGCTTCACAATGCCTTTCAATGTGTTAGGCGGCATTGCAGAGAGTTATTGTTTTGATTTGAGCTCGAAGTAAGCAAGTGTTTTCGAGAATAACCAACCCTGTCTTAATTTAATGAATTCTCAATTGTACTTCTTACTTGTATTCAGTACAGTAGCTACACCTTATGTTAAATTTCTACCCATTTACAATATTAATTTTAGCAGCAAACAGCCATTGTCTATGATGTAAAGCTATAGTGGAGTAATTAGAGAATGACATCACACTCCCTCTGTCTGTGTTGTAATGTGATTTTCTCTGTTATTTGTTTAGAGGTCTGGCCCTGAGTACATGTTAGTGCATGTTAGTGCATGTGTGTGGCCCACTAAGCCAAGTCAAGTCAAGTTTATTTATATAGCCCTAATCACAATGCTGTCTCAAAGGGCGTTACAGCCTACATTTCACATGGAAACAAACAATACCATCTTAACTTGCTTCTCCCCTCCTCCTAAGCATTTGTTTGGTCTGAGATGCTGGTGCTCTACTGACAGAAGGTCAAATATATCAACTTTAAAGGTACAATACATGAAAGTTAAAATCTAACTACTATAGTTAACAAATTACTAGTGGATTACTGCACAATTTTAGTGCACTAGTTTATTGTATATTATCTTACACAGCATTTGCTGTATTGTGAGAGCCAGGTTAACGTCTGATAAAAGCAAGGGTGCCAATCCAGTCTAAACAGTGATAGTGTTCTGCTGTTTCAGAATGAACACAATGCAAAGAAACAATATGAAATTGCTTTAGAACATGCTTTTTTAATACAGCCTTTTGTTTCACACTTTGACAGGTTGATACCTAGCTAAACATTGCTGTTTCCTGCATTTCATCTAATAAAATAGGATGGGATATATTTGCACTGCCTCTGTACACAACAGAAAGACCAAAATTGAACCTGTTATGAATATATTTGTAACGCTACAACGAAGGCTAGACCCAAAAAGCACAACACAGGCAAACCAAGCACACAAACAATATTGACAGCCAAAGATGGGAACAAACCAAAACACACAAGATTAAATACAAAGGGAAACCATTCAGGAGAAACATATCATTGGAGGAAAACAACAAGAGGCAGGTGAAAAATCAACACAGACAATGAACAAAGTAAACGAAATGAACTGAACAGCTGATGGAACTAAAGATACAATAAACTTTTAAACCAGGAAGAAACACAAGGGGTGGGAATGGGTGGGAACAGTGACACAAGTGACAGACAGCGCCAGGATACAAGATCAAAGTTCAAAAGAAGAAACAAAACAACAACGATTTTTTTCTGCCAACAGTCAACAAAAATGTGTCCAGTAAGTAAAGGCATTGTACAGTAATATTTACAGCATAGTGATAATTTAGCACAACCATCATGTCCAAAAGACTTTTCAAGAGATGGCTGATGAAAAACAATTTAAAGATTGAGTAAAGCAAATACAGAGATTTACTTGGAAATGTTAGAAATCCATTAATTTAAACATGACACAGTTAAATATGTAGTGTTGTATTGTAGAGTTAGACCATTAAACTGTATTTCATCATTTCTCTGTTCAGGATTTTTTGGGAGGGCCAGAAACGGGGGACTAGATAGGTCGATGGTCCCCCAATTTGCTTAGCGTAGAGAGCGTTCGAATCAGCTCAGTATTTATCCTACTCCAATGCAAGTTATTAGCCTACTAAATGTACTGTCCTTCAACAGCCTACATTTCCATATCTAAACCACCTTACTGTCCGTTAACAACATACAGTCTGATAGTTATGCCTTCGTTGCAGAAATAAAAGCTACTGGTTTAGTAGCCTAGCCTACCTGCTAACACCCGGCTGCAAAATCCAGTCGGCATTCTTGTGTTCAAATCAGCATCCAAAGAATCCAACTGTCTTTATGTAGTCCAATCATCTTTCCAAAAGAAAATATAAACCACATATCCAAATGAAAAAATCCAATCCAATCCTAGTTTAACTTGACAACACAACTCATAAAATACACATAGAAATTTTCCAATCAATGTTCGGCTGAGGATACCTTTTTGGCACAGCACCGCAGTATGGGGTTTACCGTAGAACATGCAATGGGTGTGTTTACTGCACCTTCTGCTGACACACCGCCAGCGCTTGAGAACAGATAATGATGGTTATATTTTCACGCTTTTGAAACGTAAATGTATATACTTGCCGACTTTTTAATTAATTCAAATTTGGCTGGGTGGTTAATATTACCTTTTTCTGTAGTGTGACAAACTCAAAACACAAATGTATGTCTGCTTTGCACAATCTTTAATTGAAAGCTGAATAGGAGGGCTAATGCTGAATTGTTCTCTATCTTTTATTATAATTTGTTCCATTTAAATGAGGCCTGAAAGATAATGACTATTAACACCAAACAAGTGGCCACTGTACAAGAGAGCCTAGAGAGAACAAGAACCACAGTCCAGTCTAAGGTTCATATAACAAATTACCAAGATCCATTACCTGATTTAATTGCATCTATATTCCAGGTGCTTGCATAGGCATAATCACGTGATGACATATGATAGTTAAACAAAATGGCCCAAAGCCCAGTCAAGAGAGCCTTGCCAGTGTGGTGATGGTTATCCATGCCTTCGGTGAAAAGCTGTTCCCCACAAACATGCACACACTCTCGAGAAAATGTATTCATGTGTCACATCGTCTTAGTCAGAGTGTTTTATTTATGAGTAGTTGAAAACAACCTTGAAATGTTTGTTTTAATGTCTTTGGAGCAGCTATTAAGCTTTTATTTCTAATATCCAAAAATGCATTTAAAATACAGTTGTTTTCATTTGTAAAGTGCAGGAAGATTATCCATACTGAATGTATCTTGCAGGTACAATATGCATCTTCAGTAGTGGGCGAGAGAGTCTGCATTCCTCTCACACTAAAGTTTCCGATGTTTATCTTAGTCAGGCGATGCAGAGCTGGCCTCGCCACTCATCTTCTTGTGTTTACATCTCCCCACCATGTCATTTATGGTTGGCTCCATATTGCTTACCTTCTTTTGCATGTAAAATGATCTGTGCGTATAAACCAACCTGCTGCCTGCCTTGCTGACCAGATGTCAGCTGGGCATAGCATCTGCCTACTCACATGCTGTGCACCACACCAGGGTTCTCATGTAGAGAATGAAAATGAGTGGCTGTGTAGTAGGGTTGATAGGGAAGAGGGTGAGTGAGACAGGCAAGGCTATTTTAAGAACGTAATTTAACCGAATTAAACATTAAGCACAACGTACTATAAAAACACAACTACAGTATAAAATAACCTGGCCAATATGCGAGTTGGGCTACCGCCACAAGTTTCCACTGCATCACTTGACGATTTGTGGCTTATTGTTAGGTCTACATGCTCTTTTGAATTGTACTGTGGACAAACAAATTAACTTGTGAATTATAACCAAGCTTTCACAACATTCACAGTCACTCCGCTGCAACACAGGGTATGCTCCTTAGGAGTGTAATTTCACTACATTCATTATCATCAGTATTTCTCTTTTGTCGACAGCATGCAAGGCAGACAGTACAGTACTGTAGTTCTGGACAAATAATATTGTACCGGGGGTAATCAGTGCAGTCATTAGTTATTAGATGGGTAGATATCTAAGTCCTGTTTCATCAATAAAAAGAAAGCATACTTCTTTTAATACTAGTCTAAGTCGTAAATTCGCAAATTCCTATCAATTTATCTATTATAAGCAGCAGTTAAATAAATACATTCAATGTCTGTTATTTAGATGACCTGTTAAAAGCTTTTGAATACACAATGAATACAAACTAGCCACTATACTGTAGGTTTGAAATTATTAGGCCCTAATTTCCCAGCCAAGACGCAAGACGTAAGAGGAGGTGCACGGCTCAAGTTCACGACCACGTTGATCTACGTTGTGGCCAGACCTTTCTTGCTAAGATTTGGACACACCATAAATGCAGTTTGCAGTTTGCACCTTTGCACCTTGCGCTTTAGACCAGAAGTCTTCAACCCGAATTGCTATTATACCGGCGGGTTTGTGAAAGCGCTGGAGCAGACCATCTAGGCAACAGCGAGATTCTACCAAGATCCATAAAATATGTTGATGTAGGCTACACAATAATAATATTTCAAATTCGAATATCTTATCCTATATGTGTTTGTGCGCTCCTGTGCGCTCCTGTGTGTGTAACAAACCGAGCGCACGCTAGTTGTGCACCCGCATAGGCAATACTTTCTTGATATTGCGCCGCACGTTGACTTTAGACCACATTTTTGCTGGTTAATCGCGCGATCAGTTTTCGGTGCCTCAAGATAGCAATGCGCTAGGCTTATGTTTAGACTAACCACAACCACTGGCGCTCAAATTGGCACAAGTGCATAAAACAACCTGGGCGCTGGACAGGAAAAACGACGTCTGTAACTAGCAAAGACACTTGCGTTCCCACTTTGCACCACATTGCGCCGGTTGTAAGATAGATACATTATGCATGTAGTCTTCTGCACTGTTCCTAACAGCTAAGTTATTTGAAGCAGGGAGAAATCTACAGCGCAAAGCTATTCTTGAATATATCTTTGTGTATTGTGTACTATCTGCTCACTTAATTTCCCATCATATTTTTATCTCCTCTCTCTACTTTCCTATCTCCTCTGCTCTCCTCGCCTCTCCTCCTTATCTAATCTACCCTGTAAAAACTAATATTCCGCTGGAGGTGTTCTCTAACACCGTTGGAAATATAGTCCACTACAGGGAGGTCGATATG
>JAODUK010016801.1:0-26934 GCA_027564635.1 Typhlichthys eigenmanni | reverse complement strand
TGGAAAATTCCCTCCTCTCTCTTTCTCCCTTTGGCAGTGCGTCGCCCAATCGCCCTAATGAACAAACCGTCCCTGGTGGGCTTTCTAAAAACCTAGTGTTAAAGGACTCATTTCATGCTCCTTTTCACTTGGTGACACAGTTCCTTGACTTCTCAATGCAATGTAGTTGACAAGCTTAGGTGAAAATATCCTTTTCACATAGTTTATGTGGAATAGTACATCATACAACAACTCGTAAGATAATGGTCTGATTTCCTTGACCGTTGCTTTAAATTTAACAAGTCACTGCCCACCCCGCCCTGACTTCTACGTAGATGTGTTGACGTGAGACTATGACTGTTGTACAGCTAGTACCGGTGCAGGCTACTCAAACGCGGTTTGAACATCGTTTCATGGGTTTTGGACCATGGTTTAATTTCAGCAGTGTTTGAAAGTTGTTAATATTGCGCATGAATTCCGCCTCGCTGTCTAGACTACAGTAAAGGATACAGGCGGCATAATGTAGTTCTGTTCGTGTCAACAACGCAGCAGTAGGAATGGTGTTACGTTTTGATAGTCAGCCATGTATCTATTAAGCACATTATTTCATGAATGAAGGTTCAATTATATCATAGCACAACCTCGCAGCCATCTCTGCCCGCTAAACAGCCATGTACCCATAAGCACGTATTAATTAATGAATGAAGGGTTACATAGCACGAAACCGCAGCCGTTCTTGCCGCGACCGGGCTATGATAGATAGGCTATTCGGTTAACCAAGAAAGATTAAAATTAAACAAAGACATATTCTATCTTTGTTATTATAACAGACAAAACGTTAAATGCTTTGTATGATATGACTGATCACTGACCCATATAAAAACATTATTACTCGCGCTACCAAAAACGGCAGCACGTTTCCGGCAGGGGATACAATTTCAGTATGACACGCGAGTGCATCTTTATCAATGAGCAATGTTTAGGTTAAGTAAATCAACATTATTTAGGCAGCCTATTTCTAATCTGTTTACGGTTTCTGAACAATAGCCTATGTTAATCTAATGTAGTTATTGATGTGCACATCACTCTTTATAATATGCCTGTCCTGCAGACTCAACTTGTTTAAGCTATGGTAGCCTGCAGTTACTGTATCATAAAATTGATTTACAGATTTGCTCATCTGCAAATGTTGAACATTAAACTTTTACTTACTGTTTGTGCAGCCTTCCGTACTGGCGATCAACATCAGTTCCTTGCCTTGCATATTTCGCTGATACTACGTAGCTTGCCATATCCTCATAGGGGCGTTACCAAACAAACTGTGTGCAGTAATCTACGCAACAAATGCAAGTTTCTCTCATTCGCCTGTTTCCCCGCCCCTCTCCCTCTTTTAGCCAATACAGACCAGACAGCGACGCAGTGGGAAGTTGGAGAGCTGCCGAAAACTACACACGTACCTGGAAGTGCAATAAAAGCCTCGCCAGTATAAAGCCAACAAGAGTAATCTGCGCAAAATACAGACAACAGACTCCAAATGACAAAAATGATTGCAGTAAAGAGTGTGATTTACATAAGAACAATATAAACGATAAAGCATAATTTAAGACGGTAGATGTTTTTCTATCGTCATATGATATATATCGTTTAATCGCACAGCCCTACGATGAGATATTTGGTGAATTTGACAAAAGGTGTTTTAGCTTTCAATTAGCTTACAATAGCTGACTATAACTTTAATTGTCCCCTCAATTAAATTGCAAGTCTTGTTTGTTAGCTTGGCATGTCGGCACAGAAAATAATGTACGGTAAGATAAGTCAGGTTTGGCTGAGAACAAAATAGCATTTTAATTATATACAGTAATAATATACTGTATATATTCCAAATTATTAATAAGAATAGTGAATTTAACGGCCACAAAATGGCCATTGTATAGCTTTGATGTGTTCTTATGGTGGCTTGTGAATTTCAACTAGCATACATGTGCTTACTTACTGTAAACAAAAACTTGTGTTGGTGTTTTCATATAATGTCTTCACCCCCAATGGACCCAATCCATATCAGACACACCTCTCAGGGGAAATCATATACTGGAAACCTAAATTGGATTCACGGTGCTCCCTGACTACCACATGTCCCGTGGAGAGAGTTGCCAACATATGTAAACACTGTGTATACCATGAGAGAATTCCAAAGACTCTGGCCCATGCCAGAAATACCAGTTTAATTTTTCCAAAGACAATTGGATCAGCGGGGGATGTGAATGTGTTTGGTGGGCTTCCAGTCAGAAAGCTGAAAAGCTGTCAGCTGTGAGGCATCATCTACTTTAGCCCCCCTGGCCCCGTTCCCTCTCTAGGCTAGCCATGCCTGACAAGCTGTTTAGAAGGCCTGTCTGCCAGCGCCGATGGATGGGGCACACTCCCGAGAACACAGAGGCTGAGGCTTAAATCATGAGAAGGAAGACAGTGACGGCAACAGCAAAGGAGGGGACTTTCATGCTAATTTGAGGTCTGTCTCAGATCCCATCGATCTCTCTCTCTCTCTCTCTTTTTTCTCCCTCTCTCTCCTACAGTACCTTGAGTTCTGTCCGTTCCTTCAATGCATCAGAAAACCACAGACCCTTAGTTTCCCTGGAGTCCTCTTGTCACATTAGAGTATACAGGCTGTACATGTTGTTGAGTTTGCCCTAATGGCTGCACAGCTGTAGACGTCACGCTGACTAGACAGCAAACACACAGGCCTTTTATTTCATTATCAGTGCGGTTAATATTATTTACCAAAAAAGCCCTTTCTTCTTTCTTTAGTTTCATGCTAAGACATTTTATTAATTTACCACTTTGTCCAATGGCATACAATGGTAGTGTTTATCACATATCTTGTGCTTGACAGAAACCTGCAGAATACAGCACTGTACACAGAGAATAAGAATTATGGATGAAGTTATGGTTGGGTGTCGTTTAAATTTAAACGATTCCGGGTTCGATTCCGAGTCTGCTTATCGAATCCGGTTCTTATCAATTCCCGTTTCCGATTCCAATATTTTTGTGAGAGGAAATGCAACATATTTCATCTAGCTCTGCAGAAGCCTCCTAACGACCCATTCATGTGTATCAGGTGTGTTGGAGCAGGGAGACATCTACAACATGCAGGACAGTGGGTCCCCAGGACCAGGGTTGAAGACCTCTGCTCTAGCTGGTTAGCCGGTGCTCTACACAGCGCATTCAGCTCCACTACCGGCAGAGCTGGAGCAGAGGGTTCATGTGATTTTGTTTGTTGTAAACACTTTCGTCATACGAAAGTTGAGCTGATGGATGTGGTTTAGGAAAGGAACAAGAAAAAGTAGCCTCAAACAGGTAAACAGAAGTGTCTCGTCAGTTCTGGCATGCTTGCTTTTTCACATAAGTTAAAAAAAAATGGTCAAATTCCGTGACATTATTTCAGTCGTCGCGTATCAGTTGGTAAAGGTAAAATGCGCAACTTGTCTTTCCGCCGTTTTCCTTCTTTTAAAGTGAGGCCACACCTTTTGACCGTTTAGCAAGATCCATCTTTCACACTACGTCAATGTAAACGTATGCTAGGTTCTGAAATACACTGTAGCAATGACATACAGCCTGATACGCAGATGGCTACGTACATCAGCTAAAGCTCTCTCTTATAACTAAATCGCATTTTGGAACCGACTAGCAGAACCTAAATTGTATTTATTTTAAGGGTACCCGGTTCTTGACATTTTGGATTCGGTTCCTACTTGGAACCGAGGTTTGGTTTCCAACACGAGATGAAGTTATGTGTTGTCCAATCAGTCACCCTCCACAGATATACCTTATTTTAACACTACATCACTGTTGCCTAGAGACGCACTAAAGGATGCCATCGTTATGTTTAATACGGTGTCATTTATCTTAATATCAACACTAATCAATTAGCAGATTAGCAATTATCTACTCAGCCAATTTAGTGCAGTTAATTGTGTTCTTACTCGCAAATTGGTTCTGCACTGGGAGTTTAAGATCTAATGCCGAAGGGAGAGATTTGTACAATGGGGACAATGTTTAATTAGTAATTGACCTTGTGTGTGAAGACTCTGAAGTGTTTGGTTTAGTTCTTGCAGTAAAGTTTTAAGTGGCTGCCAGGTCAATGGGAATTTTTCTGACCTTAATATAATAGGAATTCTCATCTCATCTCAATGCTTTGCACTCTCTTTTGTTTTTGTTTTCCATTTGCAATTCGTCCAGAACGTGCTTTGCCTTTAAAAACGACAAAGCTTTATTCTAGATAACACACAGACACACATACAGTACTTTAGCAGAAGAGTGTTTTACATTATATCCTAACAAAGCGCACGCACACACACACTCACATGCACACCACCCTACCTTACAGAGCAGTGCGACCAGCTGCCTCAGCTTCATGCGGTGGCACACGCACGCCTCGTAGACGGCCGCCACAGCCAGCACCGTGACGCCCTGCTCCTTCCACAGCATGCTGCAGGCGGCCATGCCCATGCTGCCTAGCAACCAGGCGCTGAGGGGGCGGGGCCCGCAGTACCGCACGTAGCACAGCAGCGACAGCAGGTAGAAGAGAGCGGCGCCCACGTCGGCCCTGCCCACCACGCCCGCCACCGCCTCGGTGTGGACGGGGTGGGCGGCGAACAACAGGCCCGCCAGCAGGCTCCAGGGCCCCCCGCCCAGCAGCAGGCCAGCCAGGCGGGTGAAGAGGCCCGTGACGGTGGCGTGGAGGACCACGTTCACCAGGTGGTAGCCCCACGGCTCCATCCCGCCCAGGGCGTGGTTGAGGCGGAAGGACAGGGTGCACAGCGGACGGTAGGACTTATGGCTGCCGCTGTGAGTGAGCAGGGTGCCCCAAAAGTCATCGTAGAAGATGTTGGTCCACGGGGTCTCTGGCAGCAGGTCCTGGTTGCTCTTGATGGCACGGCTGAGAAGTAATGCAGAAGGACAGTCTGTCAGTGTAAAGTGTAAAGCGGAGCGCCTGTCATTTGAGGCTAGCCGGTTAATGTTAGATTGCTGTAAAGCCCGGCCACTTTAATACTCGGCCACATTTATTAGAAGTGCTATGACTGAAAATAGGGTCCATGGGTTTCTCACTGAGACACACTGGGGATGCTTTTACACACAGCGATCCCCAGGGCGCGTAGAGCAGAAAATATAGTAACACGGTTTTGCTTATAGCTTCACTGTGTGGTCATGGGACATTTGCAAATACAAAATCAGAGGGCGGGCTTGAACCTTCGGGCATCCGTCCCATCGCGGCCACGGCTCTAAGCAAGAGTGCCACGCCCACAATAGGAGGTACATGGGAGCTACAGTATGCATCAATGTAGACTGTAGATATGCTGGGGTCAGTAACAACACACTCAATGAGAAGACTGGAGCAAAGAGGAGAATGAGCTAGAATAATGATGACTATGTGGAAGGCTGTAGTTTTACTACCCACATGTGATACCTGAAGAAGGATGGAAAATATTTGAATGGAAGAAATATAAAAATTACCATTATGGATTTTAAATGTTGTTTTGACATTGCATACATTTAATAATACATCACATACATATAATAGTTTGTGTCATCATACAATGTTCCTGTGAAAACGTAGCATTGTGAGTTTTAAAAATAAGTGACACACAGTAGAGTATCATGTGCCTAAGTGGAATCACAAATACCGTCACCCCACAACCGTGGCATGTCAAGGGTATACATTGTACCACCACTGGCCACCAGGCCAGCTCTGTGACTTCCCCACTGCTGGGAACTAGACTCCATGACCCAGCCTGATGTCTGAACATCAGCTGCAAGCTGCGTGTCAGTAGCCAGTAAAGCTCCGGGGAACGCTAAGGGGGAAAGGTTGGTGTAGCTTCCTTAAACATGTGATCCCACCACTGTTCTCCCCCCGCCCCTAGCAAACACATGACAGGACTTCCCCCGTGGAGGGATGGAGGCTGCGGCACTGATGAGCAAAGGGCGATAGAATGTATCTCCTTGGAGAGGAGGTGCTTGGCAACAGCGGGAGCCAGGCATTGTAATTAAACATCATGATGGATGGAACATGACACATGATAATGAGCCAAGAGCGCCAGGATGTAATCAGCCCTCGTAGCGGCCATAATTAGCACACACAATTACTTCCAGGAAGTGGAGAGATGGGCGGAGGGGGTGGGAAAAGAGATGAAAGATGGAAATTATTCTTTTGAATCTGGCATAAAGTACCACAACAGGACAAGAAAGGTTGTGAACTGGTGTACCCGTATCACCCTTTCTTTAAATTTTAACATTAGTGGTTACCATGGCAATGGCACAATGACCAGCCGGCAATAGTCCACCTTGCCTCGCCTCTCAATTAAACAGCAAAAAGCACATGGGGGAGCTTGTGAGTAGCTGTGGAGATTACAGCAGCACACAACAAATGACTGGAGAAACCAGCTGTGACAGGGGCAAGCAGAAAATGAACTTCTAGGAGAAACAGACACCTGGCCAAAGGATGTTGGCTGATCCGTGGAAATAATCTGCTGGGATGTAATAGAAATGCCTTGGTTGTCCGTGGGAAGATTATTGGTTTTCTCATAGCTTCTTGGGATGCTTCTTCATAACTCGACGTAGGCACCAGCCTCCGAGTAGCAGGCTTAGAGCCGGTAGCTCAGCTCCACTTCATGACTCAGATATGCCATCTTATTTTCTCTGGCCCATTTGTCATGTGAGATCTTCATTTCGCCGCAAGATGCTCACATAAGAGGCATTATGGTTCAATTACATTTCTAAGCCATTTTGGAGACAAGTGCGCTCTTTTTCCATTGCACATCGCGGTGGACCCAACGACGGTAGATACAGTATATATTGCCTCAAAACCGCACCAGATTTCTCTGGCAGAGAAACACACGCATACATGCCTATGCCAGTCAGTCAAAAGCCCGTAGCGTTTACAGCCTTGGCTTCCTGAATCACTGTGCATGAAGTTCACCTCTCATGTCGCCTGCTCTTTAAATGTCATGACAAACACTTATGGAAAGAGGGAAAGAAAAGGATAAGATCTTGGCGGGGGGGCAACAGAAACCTCCTTAACCCTTAGATGTATGGGATTCACCCAATATAACTTAAAACTGTTACCAACATGGCCAGTCTTCCAGCGCATGGCAATGTATTACTCTAGCGGGCCAGCAGGCCCTCCCCCACCACCAGTGATAAGGGCCAGTTGGAAGAGAATATTGGGTTTCTATGGTTGGCCAGGCCCCATGGAGCTGCAGTGCTGGCGACAGAGAAGACCTCTCTCTGCACTGCAAACCTTCTCCAGCCGGGAGCACATTCCCGGCCCAGCCGCACCACCGTACGCCCACTCCCACAGAGACCATGGGATCATGTGGCAACTAACAACCAGAATCTCATTGTTCGCTCATCTCCTCTCTCTTCTACCACCATCTATCCCAGCCTGGTCATTATGTCGAGCCTCACAAACATGGCTCCATCTGTCACAAGCACATTCTTTAGCACAATGTGGTTTGAAACATGGGATCTAAGGTGCGAGTTAGTATTAGACGTTTTATGTGATATGTATCAATGTGTTTTAATAGCTTTTTCCCAAGATGAGGATGAAGATGCCCATGCTCATTTAAGCAAAACTTTTAAATATATTAATTGTGCACATGTATATTGAGCAATAATATTACACATTAAAATCTATATGGAAAACCTTTAACTCTGCTCTAAAGCAGTGGTTCTACACAAACATTTTTTATGGGCATATTATTGAATTAAACTAATAATAATAATGTGATATCTCCTTAAATGCATCTTTCAACCTTTTGAGGTATTCTGGCCATGTCATTGGGAGCCACCTCCCTAAAGACTTCTACCACTGGAGCTAATCAGTCTAACAGTGTTCAGGGAGTATTCAGAGAGCCAAGTACAATGGTGTCAATAACACTTCCAACCTCAATATTTTTATACAAGCCCTTCATTACTTCCACCAAACAAAGTTGTGTGATCCTTCTGCTGAGAGAAAACAAAGCCAGCACAGAGTCTGGTGTTCATATCAAAGGCATGACTAACAGGGCTAACAGCTTCCAAATCTTCACGCGGGGGGATCACATTCTTCTCAACAACCCTTCAGAAAGGAGGGACAACTCAGTGAAAACACTGTAATTTATCCTATTCTTTCAAAAAGATGTCAAATGGCTTAGTTATTCTTTGCCCTTAATCAAATAATTTGGTTTTCTTCTTTATCGTTCGGAAGCATATGCTCTATGTTAGACCTGGAGAAATGGTCATCTGTTAGCAGGCCAGCTTCCTCATGTTGCTAGAACAGCCTATCTTATAATGGGACTGCATTAGAGGGCTTAACGAAAGGTCCTGCTTCATTCACTACAGGAGTCTGCATTAAAAGTCCATCTGAAATTGAAGATTGATTGTACCTTCTTAAGAGTCATGATGGGCCACAGATTTATAGCGGTCACACACAGGAGATTGGACTCAATATTACAAAGGAGATTGAACCTGGTGGCATATAATCAGAAATGTCACTTTACAGATCATCTATGAATTTGAAATGAGGCTGTAAATAGGATTTCCAGCCATACAGACAGTCTAATGGGATTGGACATTGCAGTCAGAAAATAGTTCTTGCTAGACAATGCTGCAATGTCCTTTATCCTATAAATCACAGTGAGAGATTTCTGGATAGATTTAAAATGGCATCATGTATCTTTATGGCTGAAAATGTTCAATAGCTAGGAGACCATACAGTAGGCCTTATTTCACTGTTTGTGAAAAAAGAAACAAATCAACTGCAGATAAAATACAGACTGACTTTTTTCAACAATACACAAAATATTTCTATGTATGAAAACCTGTGAAAAGATTCTCAGTTTTGTGGGACTTCAGGAAAGACTATCAAAGGTCCACCAAATATGTGTCATCACACAGTTTTCAATATCTGAAAGTACAGCCATATTTATAGAATGCCCATAGAGACATTGTGCTAGTCAGATCAGGGTTTCCGGCAAGTTCTTTTTGCGTAATGTGTCTTCTCATGTGCATAGCAGGTCAATGTGTCCATGGTGCCTGATGGTAAAATAGTGTTGTCATAGAATCATTCAAGTCAGTGAAAGCTATATGGTTAAGCAAATAAATGAGGAAAAAAATATTATGCATGTCTTCATTTTGTGTGAGATAATGAATCATTACTGAACAAAAATATAAAGCATTAGTACAGCAGCACTGAAGCAGAAAGCATGCCATGTCTTTGTGAAATGAGGGATAGACAATGTCTTATAATGGGCCTCTAGCTACTGTGACTAATGTATTCTGTGGAATTAGACAGCCACCCACCCCCAAATATCTAATTTGAATACATCAATTATTAATGTAGAAAGCAATGGAGATGAAATGCTCAAAGACAGATCTAGTAATTTTTCCTGAGAGGAAAACTTTCATTCTTGCAAATGGTTTCGTGGAGCAATTAAATATTATTTAAGAAATGTCAAACATTTAACTAGTGCCAAACACTACACAAAGTAATTGTGCCTCTCAACAAAAAGAAATGCTACAGTAGTAGTCCAGGGAATACATTGGCCAACATGCCAACGTCACAAGGGAAATGATAATTACGGTCTACACAGTCTGACCCGCAAGTGGCACATTACACCAAACATTTCAGTAGTTTAAGAGGAGTGGGAAGACAGCAGGCACAGCATAGAGGAGGAGAGATTGAAGTCAGCAAGCAACACAGAGAAAGTCATTGTAGCGTAACGCTTTGTTGCTAACACACTGCCACTAAGACCGCCGTAAAAATCCCTATTGACGGCAATGAATGGCCATTCTCTACCATTTGACATGTGTGATTAGCAAGCTTACAATAAAAGTTGCTAATAAAGGAAAACAGCCTCAGGGAGACAAGGAGTGTGAATCTTTTTAAACAGGTTTGTACAACCTGGAATGCTTGATTTTATGCCATCTGTTGTTGAATACAAAGAGAAAATAATCCATTATCCTTAAAATAACCCCAGTTGTTAGTTAGTTCATGGAATACAGAGGAAAATGCTGTATCACTTATCCATACAGTATGCTGGATTTTCTTCAATGTAGCCCATAATGGCATTAAAACCATGCTCAATGCAGCCAAAATGTAATCAGACACAGTACGAAACATTTGGACATAAGCTTGTGCTGGCTCACAAAGCCAGCTCAAGCATTAGTCTTTCCTTTATAGATTTCCTCTTCTTGAAAGGCCAGCAAATTAAGTGGCGGGTGTTGGGCTATTATCCCTGGACATGGACACATCATGCCTCCCACCATCCCAGTAATTAATGGAAAGCCGGAGACTCAGGATGGACGAGTTTTTGCTAATGAAACACTGGGATAAAGGTCAGGGCATTTGGTGATAGGAGGTGATAGGCAGGATTTGCAAGCCTTCCATATTTAAGGAATAAGTTTTTATGACCACCACACTCTTTATTTTGTAATTTGAACATCCAGGCCAACAGGGGTTGAGCCTACTGTAAACCATCTAGTAGTATTTTCCAACTTACTGAGCAGATGTATAGATCTGAGCGGGGCTTGTAATGCTCCACTGGCACAATCACAGGATCACTCCATTTCATGCCACAGTATACAAGCAAACACTCAGGGATGCTATGTCGCAGGCTAGCCCAGCGCTGGTTAGGCTCAGTGAATGCACTTGCTTAGCATCCCTGATCAGCCTGTTGTAGTGGAGTGGGGGGGATGGTCCCACTGTGGAGTGAGCTGAATGCTGATTACGAGCTAACTAGCTAGCCAACCGTACGCTGCCATATGCACACAGCGTAGTAATCCTGGCTGCCAGACAAAGCAACAAACTCCACAGTGGAATGTCGACAGGGTCAATACGTCTACTCTGTGGAATCATTAAATGTAGCCTATAGAGTAGGCGATAAGTCCTTATCGCTCTGATGGAGCCGTCTGAGACCCAGTACTCTACTACTGTATATAGCTTTTTGACAAAGGAAGGAATTTTCGCCACTATAAATAATGAGATGCCATTTGCTACTGTAGAATGCAAACTGCCAGAACATCTCCATACACTTAAAGTTTACAAGGACAAGTGGTTAGCATTAAAAATACTGTAGAACAGTACTTAATTGGTGTTCTAAAATGAACAGCAATGTCATCTTTATCATAATTTTAAAGATTATACATACTGTATAATATGCCGTATGCATATTTTATATAGTGTAAAAAAATACTTATTCATACTAATGTAGTTGTGTCATCATTATCTAGTTTCATATGACACCGTTGTGCAGTAAAAGAGTGGTTCATAGCTCGAGGAGGTGTTTATATCCATGCAATGCCAATGTTTATATAGTCACTTCCAGGTGTGATAGCCTATTACAGGAGAAGCTCTAGTGATATACTCTGATTATTACATCCTATAAATCTGTCAGCATGAGCTATGCCCCTGCATTCCTGTAGACCACCCTTTCTATCTTTGTTTCTATTCTCAGGCTACTCACACCGCCTGTTCTTTGGCAATTTCTCCCGGACACCCAGTAACTCCCCGTTTCCCCGCTCAGCACGGTATCTCTACTGTAACGCTCACTTTGCGTTTCTCACTCTTCCTATCTCAGACGGACTCTAGCTGACAGAGGGCATTCCACTGTGGTGCCTCGGGTGGTTTGTGCGAGTGGCCAGTCGACTCCCTGAGGGTGTGAATCAAATTGCAGCCCCTCCCAAGACATCCGCTCATTGACGTAAAAGCACCTGCATGTCAACAGCTGCTCAGTGGTGACAACTGGGGACTACATGTTATCAGTATTATCAGCACAGTCAAACTACAGTACATGTTTTTTTGTTTGCTTGTCTGTGTGTTGTTATTTAAGCTTGATTTAACAGTAAATAAATATCACAACACAATATTTTGCAATGGCAACCTGTTATTTTCTACACATTAGTCGTATAACAATGAGTGCTAGACATTATTTTAAGTTACATATGCAATCGCTACAGTACACTGGAGCATAATCATAAGATGGGTTTACATGGGTACTTTTTTGTTTTTCCGAATGGAATATGTCTGATTGAGGGTTTCGGTTTACATGGGATGTCATCTAATCGGGTCTGGTGTTTACATGCTACGTCGCAATTTATCGGAATAGATGTTTGACATGCACACATTATAGCTTGGTAATGTAATGTGTCCAGCTAGCAAAAAGGGTAAAACCAGCTAGCATCTAGTTGTAAGCACGTCAGGAGAGTGAGGCTATATGTGTGACAGGTGGAGCGATGCGGCCTACGGCTCCCGACTAAGTCTCAGTAGTACAGTACTTAACCCACATTCACCTATGCGCATGTGACAACTGTTTTGTCCAGACTGTAGTTGCTGTGCGGAATAGCCTACCTGCATCACAGACAACAACCATAATACATCCATGACAGTAAACAGCAACAGTAGTAAACAGTAGCGTAAAACAGGGCATGCACAGAAGAACGGACCAAGGAATTCATCGGGTTTAACCGTTTACATGGTAGAATTCTTCTTTCAATCGGGTTATGGAAGGTGTTATACTACTCCTCTGCTTTGTAATGACATTTAAATCGGGCTGGGCCTCTCTCTTCCGATTGAGGTGTTTATATGGAGCATTTTCTTTCAGGGTGGACTTTAAAGAGGATTCCAATCGGAATAATAGGGTCCATGTAAACGCAGCTATAGTAAACAGAATCTGACAAGTATCAACACATTGTTAATGGCTGCATGACCTGCTCTATTAAGCTAACATGTTAGATTTAGCTCTTAAACAGAATTTAAGTGGAAAATGTAATCAGACTTATTGAATAACCCTCATGCTTCAACAAGCGGCAAAAGCAGGGTCATCGTCCTGTCTCCATGAACTTCCTGCACACACAAACAAACACCACGGTTAAACACACTAGACAAGTTCTCTCCCTTCAGAGTGACCCATGTCTAATGCCTCAGTAGACAACAGGGCTCTGCTTGAGGGGTGCCCACTCCACGGCACTCCTCTTCACAACAGGAGGGCTTTTGTGGCGAACTGACCTTTCGGGCCACGCAATAATACATTTGCCTGATTTGTTCCTCCTCTCGTGTTTGGAGAGCTCCTCTCATTCACGGTCAGAGAGAGAGGCCGTGCTTTGTCGAAATTTCTTTTGTTGACAAATTCTGCTCGGGCCACCGCAAGGCTGTTTTAACATTTAGGCACTGACTTAAAATGCGTCTGACCAGAGGAACACTTCAGAGAGATGGGATGGAAGACCCACGCCAGAGAGCTGGGATGGAAAACTTCCACAGGTCAGGCCCAGCGACTCTTAAGCCGTGGAAACAGGCGCTTGCAACAACAGATGTGCGTTGAGGGTAAGCCTGCTCGACATCCTGCCATTCTCTCCCTCCAAACCCCCAGCATGGAGGACGGGCTTTATGAGGCACAGCGGCCCCTGAAGGATAGGCTCAGATCGTGGTGAACCATGGATGCAGACGTCCGCTGATGTTTATTGCATGGGGGTTTTAATTGCAGGAAGAGCTTTTGAGAATACCAGCCGAGCAGAGAGGAGAGGACATGTTTAGTGCATGTTCTGAGCCCTTCGACTGGAGTCTTATATTTAAGGCATTCAAAACAGCTGTGTCTTGTCTCATTTTTCCCTATAAGGCATAGGCTTTCGTGAAGAGAATAGACATGGCTTACAGAGAGCCCATCTAATTGATGGGGTTGCTATTCTCTGGGGACCCAGAACAATCATTCACCATGCCAAGCACTAAGAAAAACGCAGGTGGAAACCAGTGGAAGCCATTCATTTTCAGATTGTCATCATTATCGTTAACAAAAGGTTTACACTTCCAAATTGTGGAAGTGTAAACCCCCAACACAAATGTTATGTTTTGAGACACACAAAATTAGCCTGACTCCGCCCGACTATTGCTCTTACCTAAATTGTGGCTGAGATATATATATATATATATAGTCTGGAAATCTTGATCGCATTAGCGTTTTCACAGCCACCCTGCTGGCGGACCAACCAGGCTGGCTAAGTGCAATAATGTTAAAGTCAAGCATGTGTTTCAACATGGTAGTGTAGCTAGAGATAAAGCTCTAAAAACAGCTGTAGCAACACCGATTGATTAAAGGCTGTCCAATAGTTTCAAAATGAACCGTCTATGCCCAGTAGGAGGCAACGACTGCAAACACCTCCCAATGGAGTGTGTCAAGGCCCCATTCACTATCCATGCTATTCAGTGAATTCTGGCATTTGGAAGACGTACAGTCAATCTGGGCCTACAAGAGCTGTAGGAGGAGGAGTAGTGGGAAGTGCCAGCCATCTCAATGCTGGTTGTTGAACAAAAACGCACAGCGCTTCTGTAAACACTGGATCCAGCCAGACACAAAGTAAGTTGTGCACCTTTTAAAACAAATTGCACGCTTGGAGATTTAAGTGTAGTTGCTGCACTCTGCAAAACAAAGTACACACGCACACACAGCATAATTATGTTAATAAATGGTAGTGTTCCATGATGCAGCGCTGTGTGATCTCATTAGGTGCTGTCACAACCACAGGCCTGCATTCACATGCGCTCTCCCACAACTACATTTCTCCCTACCACTTATACCATCAGGGCTCCAGCTCCAGGCCTTAATTGAAGGCACATGTAACCTACACGTAGAGAGCTGGAGAGCCCCCACCGACCACCACATGAATGCACAGAGGCCCTTGGTGAAAGGATAGAAGAGGGTAGAGGAATGAGGCTTAGCATGGGTTCACCATTCCTTCAGGGTTCAGCTCTCTCCATGACACACTGGGCTATAACCCAGCTGATAACTGCGATCAGGCACCTTTGCTAACTTGTTTGTCAGGGCCAATATGAGCCGGAGCACACACACTGGAGTGGGGAAGAAATTAGGTTAAGGCAACTTTAACTAGAGTGTAAAATTGCAACCTAAGCCTCAGGGGGTTATGTTATGTTTTGCAAAAAAGTATACTGTATGCGGAAACTGCAAGAGCAATATTGCACAGTGGATAATATGAACAAAGAAAGCTACAGTAGCAGTCTTTGCTTTCCTTAAGTAACTATGACGACACACCCAGTGACTAAGTGGAAATTTCTCAATTAAAAACCAAAAAGTTATGGACCCAATGGGGGTGATTCAGTACATAGATCACCCTTTAATATGAATAATATAATATGGTGTCACACCTAGACACCAGATTATGAAGATTACCAGCAAATGGTAAACTTTCATGATTGAAAAGTCGACTGAATAATTAAGACATTTACTTCTAGGGAGTAGTGGAATGTTACTATTTAAGTAAAATAACCTACAGTAAATACCAGCCGCAACCGCTGTTGCGTGACAAAGCCAGGGCTGACAATCCCATAAACTTGTCAGAGAAGACACAAATAGTCTCTTACGTGATTTTAAATGCTTTGTCTCCCACATGGTGTCAATTTGCATTTTTGCAAAGGAGCTCATTTACGCATTTGAAACTTTATGGCCACCAAACAGAATCAACTGCACACCCTTCACAGTGAGCGGTTGTGTGCTTTTACTGCCTTAATTTCCTCATTTACTTTTCCACTGAAAACACAGAATTTCTTACAAGTACATTACTGCAAACAAACAGCATGCTACTTCGACAGGCGGTGCTTTTTAAAAGTCAATGCGAAAAAGCTTTTAAAGTGCTCCATGTTTGTGTTGTTCCTGGCGAATTCAGCAACCATGCTAATATACAATGTTGTTTTTTCTTTGCCTTTACTGTACTGCCTTGTCGCCATTTTAAAATATAAGATGTGTTCTATGTAATCTATTTCTAAGCGTCAATAACATTCTTGAGCACTTTTCTTCGACTCCCAGAGGCAAAATCGAACCGAAAAACTCAGATTTACTGCCATAGTCAGCAGTATTGGATTTTTAAAGCCATTCGTTCAACACAGGCAATAACAGGCTAATAGCCCTGAGCATGGCCATTTTGTGTATTATGAAATAAGCCATTACACACACAATTTTCAATTTGTCAGGCCAATTATGGAAAGAAAACCCTTAATTGGTTGGATATAATGTACATTTCGACTGGGACATTAGATTTACGTTTTCATAGGATGAAGTGAACAGAATCAATGGGTTGGTTGTCCCCACACATGACAACATGAAACAAGTGCTTCTCTCTCTCGAGGTCAGAGATGCTGGTGTTTGTCATGTGACTCTACCGGGAAAAGTCCTTTTTTAAATAATCAGTAAAACTTACTACTGAGGAAGAAAAGGTAATGATAACATGAAGATATAACCTACTGTATATTATGGATGGTCTATTATCCAAAATTTTTCCATCAATGTACAATATTTATGTTATAATAGGTGTTCAACGCTAAAGTGAGCACAGAACATAAAATATAAAGGGCTCCACTTATGCATGTCCGAATGGTAAGAATTTTCCTTTGTCAAGTCGCTCTCTTTGATGTTTTACTAAACTGTAAATCTTTATTTGCAGTAAAACATCAAGGTACTGGCTCGAGTAGGCTGGCACTTCTCTAAGCTCTGTGTGGTCAGCACTTGCAAATAATTTCACAAAGTAGATATAAATGACCTGCCCTCGTCATGTTGTGTGCATGACAAATGGCAAGGTTTAATGCCATATCATGTGAATAGAATGAGGAATGACACCATTGTCTGGGAGCGCAACAGAAGCTTTAGAAATTAACATAACCTAATCGTACTATGACAGAAAAGCACAGCATATGTGTGACACAAAAAACTAAAAACCTCACTGCCTAATGCCTACACAAGAGAGACTTCTGAGGAAGATTGTGTTTGACTCTTAAATTTGGATGACTACAATAAAAACATTTTTGTTCTATTGTGTGGCATAAAGTTGGGCTCAGTAGCACTAGGCTTTGATTCACTGAATTGACACATTTGCATAAAACAAATTCTCCAAAATACCCCTGTAAAATAACACTACATACTACAGTGTATTCCCATTGTTTAAACCCAGAGTGAGGTTAACATTACTGTCTACTTTCCTACTATAGATGGACCCACATTATCAACATGACTCAACTAACAAATCGTGGAATCGACAACACTTTCTCTCCTTCTTTACTTAAGCACATTCACAGCGAGCAAAGCACTCGCGTTGATGGCATTTCTGGAATACTTGTTGGTGGCATATTGTAGGTGGAGCGAACAAAGCCGAGGGAGTGATTGCCGAGGAGCCGGCCCCCCAGAGGCGGGGGGACAAAGAGCCACGGAGAGAGACGGCCCCCCCAAGCCGATTTATGTGAAAGCAGCAGACAAAGAGCTGGGAAGAGCTCTCGGAGGGAGAGGAGGGCCCGAGCAGGCCCGCGCACAGGGAGCTGTGCCTTAAAGAGCCAGTGGAGCACGACCGTGTGTGGTCCATTATCGCAGCACGCCCAGCCCCAGTGGGGAAGACAGATATCCTGCCTGCCGGTCGCACAAACTCCAGTAAGAAAGGCCCCGGGGGAACAATGGCTGCAGGCCCACAGAGAGGTAGGGAGGGAGAGCGAGGGCTATTGAGGGAAGGGGTCGTAGGGGCAGGCCTGAGTGGGCTTCCGCTTGTTCCCGCCTGGACAATGGAGCTGACAGGTGCTGAGGAGGTAGACTGAATGCTTGACGTGCGGACGTGGAAGGCGTACAGGCTGTAGCTCCAGGTATATGTTAACGCTTAATGAACTAAATGGCTTCCCAATGAGAACCACAAGAATGTACGTCCTCCGTTTATGATTTGGCCTGTTTACTGACCAAACAAACGATGGAACCCTACCGTGTAAACAGCTTCAGACGCTGTTTTATGTTTATGTTTATTCAAGCCTAACAACGCTGAAAATAGGAACCGTGTAACATGAATTTATCACGTCAGTATTTCCACTATTAACGCACTGAAGCAGTAGCACGTGTCATAATGTCGTAGGGGAAAAACCCACGAGTCATCCTGCCCATTCATCAACCCGATGTGGCCCTCGGAGCCACGACAGGAAGCAGATGTGCAGCCTGTCCTTCAGCAGAAGGATACTCTGGGCCTGGAAAGCTCCTACTGCAGCTCAGCCAATAGCGCAACCTCTTATCTACGTCAGCTCTTCACCTCGCCGTTTCCAGGTCAGCTGCCAAAAGTTGAAAGGCGCTCCAGTTCCCAGGAAACCTTTCTTTAAGCAATTAAGGTCAGTGCTGGTGGCTGCTAAGCTGCCATTCAGTGTGCACAGGATTAGCGAAAGGCTAAGAAGAAGAGCTATAGAACACGGGACGTGACAGTTGGCTTCTTGTTACACTAAGATACTAATCACTTTACATTTCCTAATACTGTTTTTATGACATCTAAAATCGACGTAAATCCAAAATAAAAATGGACAAAGGCCTGCCAGCCATAGACGCTGTGAATTTACAGTATAGGCCTAAATGTAATATTGTGTAAGATCTATCCTACACTATGATAAGACTGGTTGCAAATGTTCCTATATATATGCTGTATTTGTTAAGCATACAGCATGGCTACATTGGATATTTGTTGTGTTGTGTCTGTTTAACAATAGAAGCACCACGGGGTACATTTTACGTGTGGAGGTTTTAGGTATACAGAGATTCTTGGCGGTTCTAGTGTTAAATAAAATAATTTAAACATATATGTTTTGACTCTTCTTCCAGTATATTCTTAAGCATTTTATGGGTCTGTGTCTAATCTTGCAACCGCTTAAGAGGTGCAAAAGGTGCACTGCCATGCTTCCACTGTTTACAAGGACCAGTTTTTGCTCAACCCCACCCCGTGGTGGGCAAATGTTACACACCACAACTTTAACTTCCCACAGGCTATAAAATAATAAAGCACATACTAGTATTTTTTCTTTGCAATGGCTGGTCGTTTGGTTCATGAATGACCTTCCTCCATGGCCCAAGCTCCTCGCTACACCAGATGTGTTATACAACATATTTATCTAGAGTGGATAAATGAGTGGGGTGAGCTCAGAAGGCAGCAGGTTCTCTTCAGACAAGCCAATCCCAGGCCATATCACAGACCTGACACTGTATATCCTAAAACACGGAGCATGTAAAGAACAAGCACACATTCGTCAAACAGCACTCAGCAGCTTGTAAGAGATCTGTGATACACGATTGGAAGTGTTCTGTGGGAGTTAGCCTCCATGTCCAGGCTACAGGTCTTTCTTACAGCAACACCAGTTCACAAGGAACACTGCTGTAACGTATGATTGTAACAGTATGTTTATTCTTCCTCCATAATGGTGGTGAATACAGTTTTGCTCATGTTCTGTCATTAATCAGTTATACAGTACATACTGTATGTTATAGGTTCTCTTGCAGCATTTACAAGTTATAGTGGAAGTTAACCGAGCCAGTTATAGTGGAAGTTAACCGAGCCGAGTTCATTCATTTCTAAAAGCAGATAAACATATTCAAGAGTGTACTTAAAGATAGCATAATAACCCAGCAGTCATGACAGACGTGAGCATTTCATTTAAATTCAGAATTTTAGAGGGAGGCTTGCACTTGCTAAATCTATGCCCTGGCAGGAATAAAGGATTTTGGCTAATGATACTGTTGTTTGTCTTCAGAATATTAAAATAAATATTTGCCATCATGAGTAGAAATACACAAAAAACAAACAAAAATGAATTTATTTAAAATAAACTGGTCATTCGAAGCACATCTTTTCTTTTGAAAGGTTTATTACCATCTGGACTGGAAATATAAGCAGAATGCCAACTTCATTGATAATAATGAGCCTGTCAGAAATAAACTGTTCCAACATTTTTAAAAATGCCCCACTTTTTATATAAAATGTCTCATAGTTATAAGAGTACAGAAACTACAATTAAAACGCTACAAAAAAGGAGATATAAGTAATATCACCATTGACATTCTACCTCTGGGAGCTACAGTATATTTGAAATTAGGCTATAGTCCAGCCCACTTATTCTTTTGTAGAAATTGCATTATATAATAATGTGACATTTTATCACCATTCTAATAGCAGCTGTGTGGAACGGAAACAATCAATTCAAAGTTACAATGTGCCCAAAATGTGTAACCTGTTAGGACTGTGTAAATCTGAAGAGAAAACATTAGCCCTGCCAAGAAACATGATTTTATTGTAGCCAACTGCAGCAGGATTTATTGTACAAAATGATCCAATGTTTTATTTCTCTGTACAATATTTCAATTACCCAGGCATATTCAATAGCACACAATAAATAAAAGAAGCTTTAAATAAGTTGAAGGGGGCCAGTCAAACACTTGTGTGTCTGGTTTGGACTAGGTAACCAGTCCAGCCTTGTTCAGTCTCATTCACTAAACATCATCTCACTCCAATCTCGCTGGAGATAAAGAAAGAACAGCTGAATATAAACCACAGTTTGAGATCAAAGCTGTTTAATTGGAGCTGGCCAGAAATACCACGAAGAGGTGAAAGTTGCTCAGTGAGCATTTGTCCAACTAATAATAAACTGTCACATATGGTATGTGCTTCTGGATGTAATTGGCTTGGAGCCTCCTTATGAGCATATTCCACCTTACACCTCCAGGGCTGTTTCATGCAAAAGCCTTAACTGTGAACTATACATTAATATAAAATTTAATAAAATCACTAAACCATAGCACTGATTTTGTATTTTTGTACAATCTGGGGATTAATTTGTTATTACAGGTGGCTAATTACAAACATGGTTGTTTTTCTCAACCACCTTGAATACATTTTTTTTTTTTAATATGAGCTAGCTACAGTATATATTATGGGCATAAAACATTTTACAAATACTAACCATTTACAATTCTAACAATTTAATTTACATTTACATTCTCAGTCCTGGCACTATGTCAATGAATAAGTGAGTACTTTGCATAAATACATTCATGGAAATAGATTAAATCTATTTCACTCATAATCCCTTGGCTGCAATAGGATATTTTTAGGTTAAAGCCAGGAGGGTCTTGACCACCTAAAACAACGTTAAGGATGGCCAGCCACAATGCACCAACCAGACAGACAAACAAGTCATCTTTGACTGCCCCTCCCCCCACAGAATGCACTGCAATGTTACAATGACCTGCAAAGCATGCTCCTACAGGAATATCAGAATCAATCAAATCATATTCCATTAAAAGTCAGTTCGAGGAGGCATTGGTTTGTGGTGAGGTCAAGACTGAATGTTAATATTCCAGGAAGGAAAAAAAGTAGGCTTTGTTTTCCAAAAAAATAAAAAGTAGGAGAAAGGTAAAAAATAGAATTAACAAAAATTAACAAAAATATTTTTTCTTAGAAGAATACGTACTGTGACCAAGGAGACACTATAAACCAGCAGAAGGAACCACCACACAGAGGGGAGTGGTCTTGGAGGGATGGTACCTCCCTCCCAGCCTGTTCTCAGAACAATGAAGAAACTGCAGGTGTTTGCCATAAGCAATCAGGACACATGCAACACCCGGGAATGAAAGCCAACAGCACACAGCTCTTGGGGTGCCACATTTCTTTTTGCAGGCTGGCTGAGGAAAACTGCTACCTGATTGGCCGGCTGGTCGTTTCAACCCAAAGCGATGTCCCAATTATTGTAGCAAGGAAGGAAGGCATACAAGCAGTTACGATTAGAAGGAGGTGGATAAAATGAGATACGGACAGAATAATCTGGTCATGGTTAGTATAATCTCTATATTTATGCATAATAGGTAGTTGCACAATATTTCAGTACCAGAAGTGTCCTGGTTTCCACCTTTAGCAGTCAGAGTAGTACTGACCAATCACGTCAATGTGGAGAGTTAAAGGTAAAGTCAGCTATTGCAAGCAATTTGGAAGATTGTCAAATTCAACAAATATTTCCTCGCATTTAGCTAGCCAAACTCAAATTTAGCAAAACTCAACTCAATACTCTCAAGTTGAATATCAAACTGTAAAAAATTAACCGCAAATGGTTAGTATAAAAAAATGGGAACTGCTCTCATATGCGACAATGCATCACATTAATGTTTGTCATACTAAGCACTCACAAGCCAATTAAGCTAACACTTTCCTCTTGAATATATTGAGTTTTACATGCTCACCCTGCAAAATGAAAACTCACCTTCAGGGTGTCAGAGTAAGTGGAATCCCTGTGTAATAATTTTATAAATGTTTTCTGAATAGTTTATAAAGTATAAATATTTTAATGAATGACAGTTCCCTGAATAGTTTATTCGATATAAATAGTTTAATGAATACATGTAACTTTTGGAATACTGGAGCATACAGTGTGTGGACTATTGTCTTGTGCCTTTTCCCTGATGGCTGAGATACCTACAGTATTCCTATGTGCTGACACAGACCAGACGAATACTGTAGAAATACTGAACACTGAGCTAATGCTTGTAATTATGGAAAAATGTCACGATTCCAAATTTTGGGGATAAAACATTTCTATGTTGATGTACAGAGTCCAAAAGTGGGAGGGGCAACTACTGGAAACAATTAATAGCCTACTATTCAAGCTGTTCACATTATGGCTTTTACTGGAACTCTGCCATACAAGCTGTTGAAAATAGGATCACAAAACCAAATAGCTCATTCAGAGTACATTTTAGATTGTGTGGGGAAAACACAGCAGTCTCTTAAAGTAATTGCATGTTTGGTGTTGTTTGAGGGATCTTGATTATTAATGAACATCGGGCATGTTAACACCTAACATTTGTTTTACTTCGGTCCAAATCATGCCAGAACGCATGCAGTTCGTGACAATTTGACCTGCTATTAGCCTAGTCCAAGCGACAATAGCATGAGATACATAGGATTTGCTGACACAACAGTTATTCTGTATGCGTACATTATACACTAGGTACACGTGGAAAAATAACAAATTTGAAAAAGTAGGTTATCACACAAATTTCAGATGGCTCAAATCAAACAAAATACTGCAACAACTTACAGCAAATGAATATAAGAAGCCCTGATACATACAGCATTTGTTCAGTGTAAAAAATGTATACCCAATCTCTCCCAAGCCTCCGTGTAAAACAACAGACACTCCATGAAGCTATGAAAAATCTTACAAAGACCCTTTCTCTCATTCTTCTTCCTCAGAGTGCACAGATGGACCACCTGTTAGAGAGCAATGCTCATTAGGTCTGGGACTGGGAGATCTCTGTGGGACTGTTCTGTGAAACAGCCACACTCATCCTGGTGGAATCCGCCAGTAAAACACACTCTCAATGGGATATCGCTCAAACAAGCCTGTAAAACACACACACACACACACACGCACACGCACACGCACACACACACACTCACACACACAAATACACACATACACGCATACTCTCCATCCACATAGACATAAGCACAGACGTATGTGTAGTATGTGCACTCACACAAATGTGTGTACCTTACTGAAAAATACTATCACTAATGAATGGTGGTAATCATTATCAACAGTTGGGAAGACATTTGATGACTATTATCGTGAGGGTGGGACTTGATTTTATGTTTGCTTTACTCCAGTGAGACAAGCTGCCGCTGCAAATAGATCATCTATGTAGGGAATAAGAAATAACTTTACTTTTACTCTTTACAGGTACTAAATGGGCATAACCACGCTTCCATTGTCTAATTTCTAATTGGCTGAATCATTTAAGGTTTTTAAAACTTTCTTTTTCCTGAATACAAAGAATCAACGTGAGAAACACAGGTATCCATATACTCAGTAAAATTATGTCTGTCTGTTGACCGTGTATCATTTAATTGAGATAGCTGAAAAAAATAAATAAGAGTCATAATACAACGATCTGATAAATCATCTGATATCAAGTTCACTGACATTATTAGTACATTTATGTGGCGTCTGTTCATGTGTATGTCATGTGATACTTGATGCACAACCAACTGCCCCATGAGGACTAATAAAGGCTTGAGTAAACCCTGTAGCAAACCACCAATTCATTGATAAACTGCAGCACGCCATCATGCTGAATAAGGAGAGACACTAAGGAAACACTGTGTAAAAGCCGTTTCAGACATAAGAATAGCGTCACTGCATTCTGAAACTCATTATTTCCAATAGCTTGTGCCGCGTTACAACAAATGTGCACGTCTCTCGGCGAGCTTGCGCTGTTACACGGCTAATAGAAACAAGGCAGCCAGCCAAGCTTAGAGGGCAAAATGTAGGTGTGTCTGGATTCCCTGAATAGTACAACACAAGTTTACTCTTTTATAAAGACCTGCGGCTCGACCTCAATGGGAGCTACTGGGATATGTGATGTGACAGATGAAGGAAACACTTATTGGACAAATAATTGGATCACTAACAAGATAAAGCCTTTTAATGCATTTCTCAAAAATGTGTGACGGAGCGTCTAAGAAACAAGCTCAGATTTCCTTATGCAAAGCATTTTCCATTTTCTTGAATGGGGGGTTCAGGTTTATTGGTGTTTGCTTTCCTCTTGCTCTAGTTCGTCTGACTCTCTGGACAGAAGCAACTTTGGGTGTACAGCGCATAATCAAGTCATCTTTGGGGCAGTGAGGCACTTCGACACAATTTTCAGTGCGGCAAAGATGCGTGTCGCTAAGCCGAAATAAAAACTTCAAGTCACGTAAACTGGGTTAAAACCGCCCAACCGTGCACACATTCAGTGGAGCACAGTAGCTAGAGGCTCAGGCCAGACTTGAGAGGGGATAATCTGAGTCTACAGTTTAGTGCTCCAAGTGTCAGCTGGCAGCTGTGGAGCAGAGTCAGCAATAAAAATTAAAAAAAAGTTCAACCCCTAAGAGCGACAGAAGAAAGGAAGTGAATGGAACATAGAGAACACACGTTGAGAGAAAGACAGCAACAGAGAGGCAGGAAAGGTGAGCAGAACCAACCTGAATTCCCTCCAGTAATTTCAAAGCCAATGCCAAAGTATATAATATTCCAGGGAAATACATAGGCCTATGTAATTTTGTATTGAAATTAAATAATGAAATCCCAAAATGGGCTTTATACCCAGCACACACCATGACACAAAACAGTCCATGTCTCCTGTCACATGTCACCTTGTAAAAAGAATAAAGAAGAAAAATACTTTCCTCGATATATCACATGTGCAGTATACCATATACGCAGACCAACAATTGCTGACTGCTAATCCTAACCAAAGACCACAATTGTTACAGGCAACCCCCAGAAACACATGCTGGGTCGATCATCAGGTCACTTTGCCTTGTATTTTTATTCTAGGCATTAAGAACAAACAACATTCCCAGAAGTGTGACTCAACAAGCCAACGGCAACAACAAGGAATGTCATGCTCTTCCTCCCCGTCTTGTGTGAAAACTCAAACATTTAATGCTGACCTCTTTCCTTAAGGCAGCATTACAGCTGACAACACACAACAGGCTACTCTAACATCACCTCCACGCTATATTCAACCAACTGTTGGCTTGGTGTGCTTTAGTACAGCATGGTGGAGAACTAAGGTGAGGGTTTGGTATAGGGAGGCTGAGGCACATTCAGAGAGGGCCATGAACAGCTCCTCTAGGGGTGAGCTCTCAGGTTTTTACGATGTGTAAAGTAGAATATTACTCCTTCCAACTCTTTAGCTCCCTATTCCTATGGGATTTCTCTCCCCCCCCATCCCCCGCAAGAAAAATACACGAATATGGAGTTTTATGACTTGCGAAGTGTCCGTGCAATTGACATTGCTTTGTTGGCTGAGAGAAGCAGAGCTGAAAGTGTAATGTGCCAACACCGGCACTGTGTGGTAAGATTCTATACGTGGAAACAGATGGACAAGATTCACTGTGGAAAAATACAAACAGCAGTTGCAAAACATTTTGCCACTAATGTTTTTTGCAGAATAATTGATGTTAGTACCAAATACTCTAGGCTAGGCGTGTAGCCAAGTCACATATTACTATTTGTAAAATTACTAGAACCTGAGCAAAACCAGATCCTATGCATCACATCAAAAAAGCTAAACATGTTACTGTAGCTCAGTGTGCATCATAGAATTCCAAATATGATTTAGGTCTGCTATTAACCTTCATAATGGGTTTAAATTGGGGATTGCATATTATGTGTGTAATGTACCCTTATCTTTGTAGCAGGGATGGATTAATGCTTCTGTACAATGTAAAAAAAAAAGAAATGCAGACGCCACGTCCTCGTTAACCCGTGATTCACCGTCACAACATTCTTAAAGGGACAGACGAATTTGTTTACAGATCCTACTCTGCATATTGATGATGTAGAGATGTGTATTTCATTGGCTTTTTACAAACAGGATTGCTCTCCAGTGCAGAAATCCATATAACTTAGCTCTGCAGCCATACAACTTCAGACGTACTACACCAATATAAAGGAGGACTTTCCAGAATAAAAAAACAATTGACAATTGAAAAATTGTTCACTTCTTAAGAAATCAACACTGTTTGAACACTGTTGACGGAGTCCATTTGTGTTAACCACGGTCACTATTATGTAGGCCAAAAGTATGCAATTTACTGTATCCAGATTTACAGTGTTTGAATGTAAAAGTACACATAAATATGAAACTAATGAGAAAAAAAAATGTTACTATGGACATAAACCCTAATAAAAAAAAAAAAAACTTAATGTACATTCATTTATGGCGACCCGCCACAGCTAAATCACGAGCGCCGCTCCTTCAGAATTGTATAAAATATCAGGAAGAGTCGCGTCAATGTGTTCATAAACAGGGCTTTAGTTTGGTCGAACATGCAGCATTGTTGTTCATCTTGCAAGCATTGCAATTATGGAGGACCAGGACTGCCATAATAAAAAATAAATAAATAAATATATAAAAGTAAAAATAAATAAAGAAAAGTATAAATAATTAAATATAAAAATAATTGAAAAAATAATAAAATTTTTGTATTAAAAAAGGCTATTTCTGTATTTTTACATGCCTTTATTTGTGCATTTCTACATTTATTTATTTAATTATTTTTACATACATTTATTTATTCTTAAATGTATTTATTTAT
>JAODUK010016790.1:0-26936 GCA_027564635.1 Typhlichthys eigenmanni | reverse complement strand
TGTTGTCACATGAAAAGATATGCTCACATATTTGCAAATATGTGAGGGGTGTACTCACTTTTGTGAGATACTGTATACATTATATAAAAATAAAGTGATCGAAACTAATACCTTTGCGAAATTCAGGCACATATTTATATGTGGGTGTTCCTAGGTGTACCAGGAAGCTTGACATGTTTCCACTGATGGCAATGGCAAACACAAGAGTGGCACAAATCCAGAATGGTCCTAAAACCACACACACAATAATTGCATTAACATTATGTTTTCACAAACCTTTTGTTTCTCTAAAGCCATCGTTTATAAGCGTTGACAAATGTTAAAGCCTTTTTTTTTTGTTATCAAAAATAATTAGTACAAAAGAGAATACATAATTTTTTTTATAGATATGCCATTATTATAATACACATTTTGCTTAATTAAAATATACATTTAATTGTTGCCCTAACCATAGAGATCAGGGTTCTTGTGAAGGTAGAGATGAATGAAGTTCTTTCCAGGCCAGGGCAACACAGATCCGATTATTCTATTCGTCACCTGAAAGTAATGTGGTGATAGCATTAGCCTAGTAGGAGATTCAAACTGGCAATTTCTGTAATGTGGGACACAACTATGACTATGGCAGACTACCTGCTGGGTTTCTACATCAAATAATGTCTGATAGTATTCAAACGTCCAGATTGGGGCACTTTTCTTTTGTCTGGAAAGAAGCTTCAGTTTAAATAGAAAGAAAAACAATTTGTTTTTAGTAACCAATAATATTTTAAGATAATTAATATAATATTTTTTCATAACATTCCAGAGCCTTTCACCTCTGCCTTGTCGTCACTCTCAAGTGAGTCATCTTCATTCATCGCAGGAAATCCTCTATGCTTCTGAGGCAAGGCATCGTCATTCCCAATGCTGATCGTGACTGAATCACTGTTGCCTCTCAACAGATTCTCAGCCTCGTCAAATTCTTATATTATGAAGGTCCATAATGAAAACGTAAGAAGATGAAAACAGGAGCTATGAGAAACACAAATAACTCGTAATCGCAATGACTGAGACTGAACAATAAGCAATAAACAAACCTTGAAATTGAAATGGATCTTCCGTCGACGCCATTTACAAATACCGTACTTTGTCACAAGACCGATTTCAGTCAGCTTTGGAATAGACACAGGTTAGCTGTCACAGTGTACAAAATATTACCTTCATGGGAACACATGAACCTCTTCATTATCACATTGTGGTTACATTTACATTACACATTGGTTGTGGCTAACAGAAACAATAATAAGAACGTCTAGAGTTTTCTCCTTGCCTAGTTGTCACACAATTTCGCTAAACAAATACTTAATTTAAACAAGTGAAATCAATTTTGTACCAAAATATATCGTCTTCTCAGTTGCTTCGATTAGTTTAGCCTTTATGGCTTGTTTGTTCAGTAAACATTAGTTTTTCCTGTTAGAATTTTCAAAATCATGGTTTGAATATGTTTGATTAATAACATATAATAATAAATATCCAACTGTTTTTGTGTAATTGACGCGCGCAAACACACACAATTTGTGCTTACTTTATTTTAATAATTGTATTATAAATAGTCGAGTACATTTTCCAATGTTGGAACTAATTTGGTCTTTTATTTTGATGTATAGGAAGTGGAAGTGAATTTAATGACGTTGCATCGTCACCAATCCATGGTGCGCGCTGTAAACAGTAAACTGAAAATACCTGCTCTCAAAGACGAAGGACACCTGGGCTGCAGGATCTTTAATAACGTTTTATATACTAGTTTATCGTTTGCTAGTAAAAATGTGCGATGATACGGACAAAGGTACCATTTATGTTCGTGAAAGAGGACAGCTTCGACGTGTCAGTGGCATAGTACTTGCAGAGGCAGAGTCGGTGCCCGTGGCATCTTGCAGTAGAACAAGCCCTCTGATGTTGAGAAAAGAACACTTTGTGTTTACCTACAATTCCGAGGGAAGTCTGCGATATTCGGCTAAAACTCTCTTTGACATCTCTCTTTTATTTATAGCTGATAATATCTATCACGTGGACTCATTGTTAGGCTTCCCTGAACAGATAGGAGAGCAACTTTTTGCAGCAGCTGAGGAAAAACATGTATTTTTAAACTCTGATACTGCGTCAAGAGCCCTGCAAGTATTCAGTGACGCATATGGGGAGATGATGCTTGTATCTCTATGTTTACGAAATAGGTAGGCCCATCACTCAAATCTCCAGTTGCCCCTCTTTCTGATTATATGCAATATAACAGCATCATCTTACTTGTTATGTCCAGGTTTCCACTGTTGTCTGAGAGAATAAATGAAATAAAGACATTTAATTGTCTTAAGCGTCTGGATCTGTTTGGTTGTAGAATAGGAGACAATCATGAGATTTTCCAGCATTTAACAGGAAACTCTTCAGTCAGGTAATACTAATAAATCCTCAATATATAGATTGCAAATATGTGGTGGTGAATGTTTACTTATTTTTCTGCAGCTTGATTGAACTTTTTCTTGGAGCCAACTGTATGACAGATGTTGGTGTACAAAGATTCACAGCACCTATCAGGATGCTCAAGAAAGGATTGAACAATCTCCAACTCCTTGATCTGTCCTGTCAGTCACTTACATTGTGCCATCCTAGTCACCTTGTGATTAGCATGTACACAAATTAATGTTCGCTTTGTTTTGAATTGCTGTATTTCTCATACAGATAATCCTATCTCAGAACGGGCAGTTAGATATCTTACCTGTCTCCCTAAACTACAAAATCTTGACTTGTCAGGGACACGCTTTAAGGTGAGACAGTAGTGACATTAACATGTTTATACATATATGTATGTAACCAGTAAGATCTTGATTCCATTCACATCCCACAGCTTGGCACAGTGCTAAAGAAGACCATATGGGACCTAATGGGACTTGTCCATTCTGAAAAAACAATTAACATGTTTGATCATTCCACATGTAAGACAGAAGGCTGGGCTGAGCAGGTAAAAACCTTTAAATAATACTAATAATAAACTATGTTTAGAGCACCTTTTAATTTAAACAGAGTTTACAGAGTGATTTGACAGTCAAAACAAAGCAGAACTCCAGAAGTCCATTAAAAGTAATTATAGGCCTGTAGCATGAGTGGTGGACATTGAATATTACCTGATAAACTGATAAAGCATACAAAGTTTATATTTCACCCTAAACACATTTCACAATATGTGACTCATTTATTTTTCAGGTTGTTAACCAATGGGAAACAAATGCTGCACAAATGCAAAAACAGAGAAAGATCGAGGATTCAAGAACCTCAGCACTCCGATTTTGTGAGTATTCATTTTTATACTATTTTCACATTGTATCACTAGACAGTCTGCCAGGATGAATAAGTGTTGCATTTTATTATCATATAAAAATCTTTGTTTCTCCAGTTGGCAGGCAAACGTTTTTTAGAGGTGTGTTAGATGCCAAACCTTTGGTACAGGAAACAGAAGAAAATGACAAGAGGGAGGTTCTACATTTCCACAAACCAGCAGAAAAACATTTCACACTGGAGCACATTCAGCCCCCTGTCACATCCCACAACATTGTCAAAAAAAGAAAGCGTCCATCAGAGATCAGTGACTGTCAGCATAATAGTCCTGCCGCAAAACATATTTCCTCATCCACTCTCACAATAGAGGACTTGGACCTGTTGAACAGATATTGAGATGAGAGCAGTTTTAAGGGACACTGCCCAATGTGTTCTTGGAATTCATCTTGTGGTTGTTGTTTTGGCTTGAAACTCGGTATGCTCCTCCTACACTTGACTCTTCTCTACTATTACATTGATCCTCGCCTCTACTCATCTCCTTCCCTTGTTTTTGTCTGCACAGGGTATGAAGTTTTAGGTTATTGTGGTGCTAAATCACAATTAGTGTTTTTTTATTAATTAAATAAAAATATATTTGGCATTCTGATTTATCCATCCATACGTTAACTAATTTTAGACAAGCGTGGTAATGAGATACATTTTTACAGTGTTGTTAGTTACTTGACATTAATTTCGTGGTATTGTATACAATCACAGAAATTAAAGTACTGAGGACTTCTGTTCCGCACTAGTCTGGGTTGCTTTCACTTTTTGATATGTGAGTTAAAATGCATATCAACAAAATAAATGCATAACCATACTATGCATCACCAATTCACCAGTCTTTAAATGGTCAAAGTAAATCTGATTCTAAAACTAGAATACAATTCCTAAATCATCTTGCCACCCATAATTTATCTTTCCCAAGCCCCGCCCCTTTTTGCATGTCCAATAATAATAATGACCTTCCATCAACTGTCTGTTTTGCTGTAATAGCTTTCTATGGTGTTAAATCCTACCTATTTACAGTATGTAGGTAGAACAAGTGACAGGGACGGGGCTTGGTAAAGGTCAATTACAGTCATGACACTAATAAGAAGTAGATGTAAACCATGTCATTGACTATGTCGCATACAAGATCTGTATGTCAGCACTGTTAGTATACCTCATTACAGAGTTCTAAAAGGGTGGAATGTGTCACATTGTAGCTGATTAGAGTCTAAAAAGATTAATACATTATAATCTACATGATGGCAAGTTGTGTACATTGCATAACAACATTCTAAATAGAAAAGAACATGTACTGTTTGGTTTAATATTTAGTTCCTGCTAATAACTTTAATAACTTAAATCTAGTGATAGCAGGGACAAAGTAAATGTTATGACTGGACGGTAATTAATAACTATTTGGACAGTCTGCCATTTCAGACATGCCCATCCAAGTCAATATTGGTGCATCTCCATAAATTTGAATATTGTAGAAAAGTTAAGTAATTACAGTGGTCACAATTGACAATGTGAAACTCATATATAAATAAATAAATATATATATATATATATATATATATATGGATTAATTACATACAAAAAAAGTGAAATAGGTCAAGCCTATTTCTTGATCTTGAGGATTACAGTTTACAGCTCATGAAAACCTCAAATTAAGTATTTCAGAAAATTTGAATATCACATAAGACCAGTGAAAACATTTTATTATGTTTGTGTAAGCACTACTTGTTTGCAGCTCCCTTTGCCTAAATTACTGCATCTACGTGGGGTGGCAGAGTCAATCAGCCTGTGGCAATGCTGAGGTGTTATGGAAGCCCAGGATGCTTTGATAGTCAGCATTCAACTCATCTGCATTGTTGGGTCTTATCTTCCTCTTGACAATACCCCATACATTTTCTATGGGGTTCAGGTAATGCGAGTTTGCTGGCCAATCAAGCACAGTAGGACTAATCCATGGTCATTGAAAGGTACCTTTGGCAGTGTGGGCAATGAAATCAGCATCTCCATAAAGCTTGTCAGCAGAAGAGATGATTTGCATACACTCCTTGTGAAGATACACCCCACATTTTTATAAATGGCCTTCGCTTGACAATCCTCTCAAGGTTCAGGTTATCCCTGTTGCTTGTGCACCTTTTCTAACACTTTTTCCTTCCACTTGACTTTCTATGAATACACTTGGATGCCACACTGTGAACATCCAGCTTCTTTAGCAATGATCTTCTGATGCTTTATCTCCTTGTGGAGGATGTCTGCACAACTGTCAAGTCTTCCCCATGATTGTGAAGCCTACTGAACTAGACTTATTCCGCCTTCACGTGCTATCGGATATATCGTATTTAAGACCTCAGAGGAGCACATGGACGGTCAAAGGAAGTCGTAATTACCACTGAAAACAACCTATTTAATCAAATAAATTTTAAAAAGTTGATTTAAATGAAGGTGGTGTCTTTAACGTAATTTGCCTCAGGAACACTGTAAGTAGTCTCCCCCAATGGTCATCATTTCAGAAAAAATCAGCAATATTAATGTTTCTGATTTCTGAGATGCTGAATTTGGGGTTGTTATTTAAACCACAATTAGGATTAAAACTAAGAATTTTAAATGGCATGGAGCATTTAGCCTTGTTCATTTTTTTGTAATATGTATACTAGAATCTATAATTTTTTTCTGTATTTGTCTTGTTAATTTAACATAATGGAAAAGCCAGCTATGTGTTTTATTGTATCTATAACAAACTGAAATCAATGGTTTCACTGATCACAGCATTTATTTGTTAACATTTAAATCAGAAAAAAAAGATTACAAAAACTGACACACTATTACTTTTAAAAACATTAAGGTCTGTTATTGTACAGCTAATTATGAATGTAATTTAGAAGCCAGTGCATTTTAAAACAAGAAGAAATGTAATCTAAACCAGTTTCACCAAAGGTTGAGAGTTTGTTAAATCTGTCACAAAACAGCATTAGAATACAAATGCAAACACCTAAACAGGAGAAAACTATTTTGCTTCTACTGTACCACATTTCCTATACCATAATGCCTCAATATATCAATGTAAACAAAATAAATTAGACATATTTCCACTCAAAATTCCCAAAGCTTTAAAGCAAGACATAACAGTCACCGAGCAAGGGCATTAAGTTTAAGTATCCTTGTCATAGTGTTCTGACCTCACATTCAATTTTGCTCTGCAAAATCAGTCTGGATTCTCAATAGACAACTAGTCTTGGTGAAGACGGTGCACACGTCAAAGTTTATAGCAGGTGAGTATGCCACCTTTAACAAAAAAACAAAACAAAATAAAAGACATTGGGATTATCATAGACATTGAAATGGTATATCTGATGTGACCATATATTGCAATTTTCAAACATGCGCTTCTTGTTGCAATCATCAACAAACGTACAACTGGAAACTGACAGAAATGGCACAGATAGTTTTGAAGCATACCTCCAGATGATAAGTGGAGAGAAACATTGTATAGATTGCAATGCAAGATCAGGTTGGTTTCACATGGATACGTTTTATATGGAGGAGGGTAACTCTTGTAGCAGAGAATAAGATGCTTCCTATTAACTGTTAAAGACGAATATCTCTACACTACTACCATTAGATGTTAGACTGGTCCAAGTTCACTTTGGATGGGAGGGGCCCAGCCTCCTCATCCTGGCCTGAGGTGGTGATGATGACCAGGGAAGAGGCAGGGTATGGTGTGAGCTTCTGTTCCTTCAAGTAGTCCATGTCGCCATAGATACTCAGCTTCTGAAAGCAGAATTGTTCTGAATTAAGTCATGTCCTTCTACATGAGCAGAACTCAATACAAAAACACAAGTGGAATATAATCTTGGATATAAACATGAAGAAATCTGGTTTCCTGTACAGATTATTTAACAACAACTGACAGGCAAAGGTAGGAGACACACCTCGGCAGGTACGTATTGGTCCACAGCCGTTGCCACGGTAGCACAGCAGATCCAGATCAGGACCAGTACAGACAGGATTAGGGTTGTCGTCAGAATCCAGCCTGGGAGCCAAGGGTTCCTTAAGAGAGGCAAGGATAACATGGATGAGCACACAAATATGAGCTGGATAATAGCTGAGTAAGAATAACTGACAATTTTATTAATAACATTATTTATGAAGTCAATTGTATTGCTTCACTGCCAATGTAAAGAATGAATCAACCAACCTCGAGAGACAGCTGAAGAAGTTGTAGTCACCCTCGTTAAGACTGTGGTCACTGAACATATCCCGTTCTCTCTCCTGGATGAAGGAGCGGGGGTAGTCTTTGTAAACTGGGCGGCTCAGACCAGGCACTTGAAAATGAGAATGGGACTGAATTGAGTTCATGTAATTTCTTAACATAATTTAATGAGGTTTCTGCCACATTAAAACACATCAACTTGTTATATTGAATCAATATTTTCTGTTTATAGTTAACGTAAAATGTGTAGCACAATTACTCCCCATAAAATAAAACACCTCTCCTCCTAATATGAGGAAACAAGATGGCTAAATTATCAAGATAAATGTACGCATCTATTTTAACAACAGTTTTTTGGAATGTGTTTTACAATATTCACAATGTGGACCAGAGTGGCATGTGTGGAGATCTGACAACAAAACCTGTTTGCCCAATATACAGTTGGTAATAGGAAACACCTTTTAAAACTTGTCAGTCTACATCCCACCTCCCTACCATCAAAATAATAGCCCTTTCCAAGTAAATTGTAGATTTCAAAATGGAGAAAAGGCTTATGAAATGTAAGAAAATAGACCTTACACATCTGCTGGGGCTCATTTGGCAGTTCAAACTGGGGAATGAACTGGACCTGTGGTTCAGTCTGTTTAACATAAAGCAAGACTTTAGATATGTAGCCTATGTTATGTTACCATTACACATAAGGAATTAAAAAGTAAGTAACAAACAATTACCTGGAATATGACAACCTTGCCATCATCAACCTGGAGGTAAAATGTCCATGAGGATGTGATTAAGTTGTGTGCTTGATTAATTACATCATCCAAAACCCCTCTAACCAGAGTCATGGGGTAGAGCAGGTGAATCTTGGGCACCATGGCCACCAACTGATGGGAAAAAAAAACAGTAGTGAGATTTGACGGCAGTTCAGGAAACTGAGATAGTCACAGGTGACTAATATGTTTTAGTACCTGCTCCTGTCTTTGTTCTGCAAATGGGAGCTGACTCTGGCAGCCCAGGTTACATGCATACTGCTCATCTGATTGGCTGTAGGCTTCATGGCATGCTATGTACCGTACATTTGTAAAACAGAATTATGGCAGGCTGAGGACACACACGCATCTGTTAGAAATTAGGGAGTATCCTACTGATAACAATGATCAATACAGGTAATGCTTAGCAATACAATTCAGAAAGCATGAGTTGAATTATGTATAATAAATAGACACTGGGGATCAGCTTTTTGCACTTCCTGGGAAGTCAACTTCCTTATGCGTTCAGATATCGTGGACTGATCATAAACAACGAAGGTTCAGTGTGACCGTAGTGTCTTACTTGATTCACACTCCGATTTCGTCTGATTCAGGTCTTCGCTGTCGTCCACAAACTGACAAATGGAGAAGAGGCGGCAGCCCCGCTGACATGCATAGAGCGTCTCCTCCTTCAAGTAAACATCCAGTGACCATTTCAATACAGTACGGTACATTCACAAATAATCGCAACGCGACGATGCCGCTTGAGGCCTTTAAAGCTTCAAAATATCTAGTGCACTCCCTATTGGCCTTTCTACTAGTATATCAGTCGATAATTCCTTAACTGTAACCACCCAGGATATTTTACCAAACAGTGTCGGATACTTCATTAGCAAAGAATAAGTAATATAGGCTACGGTACTGTGTACCGTGCAGTAAGTACTCACCCGCGGATAAGTGTGTAAACTATATGTCATTTGACATGTTTTGTGACAAGACGATGTATTTCCCAACACACTATCAAATACATCCGACGATGCAGTTGTGCATGCAAGCACAACAAAAAACCCTAAAATACAGTCAAAAGTCGAAAACATCCCCATTGTGTCTGCTGAAACCCGAACACAACACGCACTTCTTCCCCATCCGTCGTTAGATCTCGCGAGGTTAGAGACGTGACTTTGTTTTTTTACCCATAGCTTTATTTACCAGAGAGCTAGCTACCTTCGCATTTTAGCTAACGCGAATAGATTATATACTATTTTGTTTCAAATTGCAATATTTCTGTTTTGTACATGTATAAGAAGCAGTTATTTTGTTTCTTCCGCTTGAACTAAGAAGAGTTCGCTATAGCCAGCCAGACTGTAGGTTACTGTTAATCCGTCTTAATATGGACAAATTTGTAGTGCGGCTACATAAGGGAGAAATATCTAATCAAATGAAGAGTGAGGGAAAGGTGTATAGGCAAACAACAATAGAATCATTACGGGTGAGCCATTCATTTTCGTGAAAAAAGCACGGAGGTTAAAAGTCCCACTCCTTAGTTACTTATTAGACACTAACATTTACTGTTATTTGTTTGCAGAGGGTGGTTGTGATTGAGGACATCATGCGCTACAAGGCAATGTTAGAATTGCCTGAACAGACCACGGACAACCTGCTACATGCTTTGGTAGAGCTGAATAAGAAGATACCATGCAGGGATGTGCTGAAGTCAACCAAAATCGGTATTCACGGACACCAGAACTACTAAATCTCTACTTGACCAATATTGTTCTAAAATCCCTAGAAATCTTTCCTGAAAGCATATAGTATAAAGCATAGTGCCTCCAACCCTCAAAATCAAACCATGCAATTAATTGCAATTTTATATGTACACAATCATTTTTCTATTTTTATGTATTGAGCTGTGAGCATTTTCTGTATAGTTTTATAATTAGACATACTGTTTGCTACTACACTGGCGTGTTGATTTTAAGAGCAAACTATTATGATATACAAATACTCATGTACTTTCAATGTAAATTCACAAACGAGTTACACAAAATATGTAATATTTCAACTAGTTCAACAAAATGTATCCTCTCTAAGGTCACACAGTCAACAAAATGCGAAAGCACCCTGACCCGAACGTGAGCTCAATGGCAAAACAGGTTTATACTCAGTGGAGGACCTTCATTGAAGAGAATTCAAACAAGCCCTCTATTGAAGTACGCTCTGACAAGCAATCTGAAGGACTCAGGAACAATGCTAGAAGACTAATGTCTGACTCTCTGGAAGTAAAGGTGAGAAATATCCCACAAGTGCAAAACTGTACGCATATTTAGCTTTTTACATGGCCTTTATGTTTGTAGCTGCTATTTTTTTCAGTTAATGATGTCACAACGTAACCATGTCAAATTAATATCCAGCAAAACGTTTATAATCTGTTTTGTCTACACCATTTTATGGTGCTGCAATTGTATGATGATGACAGACAACGCAATTGTTATATTATTTTTAATGGATTATAATGACATTGGGTGTTTCAGTGTTCACTAAGACTGACAAAGCATTAATTGTTTTAGCTGTTAGTATCACATTGCCCCCTAGATTGCACAGCAAGTTATGGAGTTAATTAAGAACCTTACGTTTCATCAAAACATGTTACGAGGTGCTTTTTCAAGATCCTATTTAGCTAGGAGTATGTAACATGTACATGTTTTCGCTGTATAAATAGTTTATCTCACATCATGAAGAATGAATTAAAAGATACATGTTAATTAACTTCCTTATCTGTCTTATAGATGGATTGTGGCCTAATAGACAACATTGAGAGAGAAGTGTTTTACCAAAGTTCCCGGTTGATCAGCAGCTCATACAGACGGACAGTGAGAGCGCTGGTCTTCGCTTTCAAACACAAGCCTGAGATCAGAGCTCAGATTAAGGACAACACAATTGATATCATGCAGCTTGTATCTAACTATAAAAAATAAATTCAACTGTAGATAATGGAATCCACAATGCATGAGACAAATGGACTTAATGAAGACTCTTTGCTGTTATTATTTTTTTATAGTGTGCCATGTTTTTTTTTTAATTCCGAATGGCTTAAAAAAAGATATTTGGCAAACGGTTGTACAGTTTAATTATTTCTTTCAATTAATTGTCAGGAAAATGTGTAATTTATTATATGCATAATCATTGTGTTCTTTTGTAATTGAGTATTTCACATTTTAGGAAACACCAGATTCATTGTCTTTGACCATAATAAATGTTTTCATACAAAAATATATTTAGACAATTTCCCATTTCTAAGTCCATGTCCTTGTTTTGTCTCCATCTAGTGGTGGTGCATGGGAAACACAACATACTTCTAAAGCAGAACTAACCATATAATAGCTATCACCATGAGAATGACTGCCAATACGCAGATGCTGATAAAGACTATATCACTGGGGTCGTGTGGCTCGGCCACTGTGTTCCCACCCTTGCTGCTGCTGGCACTCTCTGTTTGGCGAGCAATTTCATCAAACCGGCGACGCTCCTCTGAAGAAATGAGGACCGCCGTTGCCATCTTCCTCTGGGCATCACACTGCACCTCATATTCCTGCACGTCCTGCTGTTTCCCGTCAGAGAAGTCGATGTAGAGTGTGTTCACCAGTACAGTGATGTTTCGACGTTTCTGCAACACGGCGGTGTCACCACATTAATGAAACGTGTGCACATGTCAAAGCCGTGGGCGCATGCAGTAGTGGGGGGGGGGAAGACAACTCCTTATATACCAAGTAAGATCTCTAATAAGCATGATATAACTGCAACTGTTTAAGTGGGGGCTCACCTGGCCAGCAGTACCACAGTTGACAAAGCGTGCTAGTATTTTGTATGAACTTGCAGTCAGCTGGGAAGCACATGTTGGATTCCCCAGGTAGATGCTTTCCCGGTCCAGCTGAGGTAGGAAATGCTGGGGAATCAGGATCGAGAATTCTGTTCTTGTGCAGCTAATGTTTACTGGCACCACTTGGATTGGGGAAAGGGCATACGTTATAATTCACATTGGATTGTCCCGCATGAACATGCAAATGTGATGATTAGTGGCACTAAAAACATCTTTTAAAGTTGTAATTTTAAAAAGTATAAATAAAAACACATTAAGTGATCCTGAGCGTGGCTTCACGATAAAACGAGTGTAACTGTAAGTTCATTGAACTGTCAGGTTAAGAGGATTAGAGAACCAGATCACAGAGCACCCTCAGGACTGACACCTACCTCCCACATAGGAAGCAGAAAAGCCCCTATGAGCTTCGTTCCTGTCTGTGCAGAGAACCACCAGCATTTTGTTCCCCTTTGAGATAAGCGTTGGGGGCTGCTCACTGCCGCACCAACGGCCCAGCAGGGAATCAGTCTGGCTTTCACCATCATACACCGTGACAGAGTCAAAATCACACATGTCAGACAGAATGTTTTTGTCCTCGAGCTCCATGAATGAGAAGAACAGTTTTATCCGGTACCCCGCTGTCAGTGTGATAGTCCAGTGACAGTTGATGTTATTTGGGTAGATGTTAGGGAAGTTTGGGCTAGTGAAGTTGCCATTTACTGCTGTCAAGGCCTGCTGGCATTCTCCTACAGCATGAAAGTATGTTTGTGTAAGCAGGCAATATTACATTTCTACAATGCTGTCACAGTACAACTACACAGTGCACTTATTAGTTTAATGGGTAGACTGTAACCGCAAGTATTTTACAAGAATGCAAGACACATTCTTTGAGATGGTGAGTAATAAACTTAAGTAACTTTAAGAAAATTAAAAGAGGATCTCACACAAAGGGTCCTTACCAGAGTAGTAATATGCTTTGAACCCCCGTCCCCCAATGTTGAAGTCAGATTTGAAGACTACCAGAAGCTGATTAGATGTTGTAACTGTAACAGGAGGTTTATCCCCTCCGCAGTAGTTGCCCACGTGACGGTGTGCAATAGTGGGGCCGTCAAACAAGGCCACAAAGTCAAAATGACAGCCGTCGTTGTTCTCCAATTGGAAGTCCAGGAAGACCAGTGTGACCACTGTGCTGTTGGAGACACGGATGGTCCAGGAGCAGTCAGCGTTGTTGCTGTACTCCTGAGGATAGCTTGGGCTAGAGATAATGCCTGACAGGCCAGTTAGTACACCTCCGCACATATCTACAGTAGAGAGGGGGGAAGGTTTAATTTGGAAGAAAGCAGCTAGCAGCTGTAGTCAACGCTATAATAAACTAGCCACATGCATCACCATAGAACTTAGATCTCCCTTTAATGAAACACATTATTGCTTTGCAATGGATAGTCGAGCCATAACGTTGAGCACTATAGTCACCTTTTCTGTAGCCTACAACAAATCCCCTATGGGCCACGTGGCGGTCCGAGTGGAATATGATGGACATGACATTCCAGGAGGAGGTGAACTGTGGTGGTGCGATGTCCCCACAAAATGTTCCCAGGTGGTTCCCCTCGTCCTCGGATATGCCGTTGTAGATCTTGATGTAGTCATAAGCACAGTGGACATGGTACTCCAGCTCAAAGTGGTGAAAGGTGAGGAGAACCGAGGAACCTTCTGCCACCACGATCAACCAGACGCAGTTGATATTGTATGGGTACAGGCCCGGGAAGTTTGGGCTGGTTATATTGCCAGATGGGGCAGAGAGGATTCCACCGCATTTAACCCCTAGAAGTTACAGTAGTGGTAAGATATTTCATAGATAAACTTTGGAAACACTAACATTTCTACAGAATGGCACAGTGCAACTATATATGCCAGTAGAATCATTTCATTAAAAATATTGTGTGATATATGGCAGTGCAGAGCAGATTCATCATTTATAGCTTCCTATTTGATTATTTTGTTTCTATTTTATACTAGCTGGATATGACCTTTGGGGTTATATTAAAAGCTGACATTGAACAATGAAAGCGTAGCACATGCAACATACTGTATAACATAGCAATAAGATAAAGCACCCCCATCAACTTCATGCTTTGCCTTATCAAGATAACAAATAGCAACTCACCTTTTTTGCAGTCAGCCTTGTCAACAACCAACAGTAAATGAATCAGTACAGCCACCCGAAGACTCATGCTGTTATTGTTGATATGGCTTCGTCACGCATCAACATACAATAGGAACAGCGTAAGACAACTGCAATGTCAGATATTCCTTGTGCGGAACATCGGCAAAGGTGCTGGTAATGGCCCGTTGAAAAATTCATCCGTGGCCTGAATAGAGAACCTAATATCTCAGTCCACCTTAACCTCCTTTGCTGAATTTTAATGGCCTGTATCGAATGAACGCGAGTGACTTGTCAGGACACTGTTTGGGGAGATGGCATCCATTTTTAATGATTGTCACACACAACGGAGAGCAGCTCTGCGGTAGAGTTGAAAACGTGAAGCCAGACATTTGTCACTGATATAGTTGGACATCTTAGGGAGTGAAAGGCCCAGAAATACCCATGTTGTAATCAATATTGAATAGACGCTTTAAATATATTCATTTCATCCTAATAATGGTTAGGCAAGTTATAGATAAGGACTGATCATCCACAGTAAACAATGAGTGTATTGATGGAACAATACTACAATAATGATTATTCCCTGTTAGTAAACACACAATTAGCAAAATAAAGTGTTTTGAGGCTCTCAATAATACGCCATTATTAAGCATAATCTAACCTCTGCTAACAGTGACTGTAAGAGGAACAGTTCTAAGATTTTAGTAGAGAGCAAATGATAAATGTTTTGTCTGATTAATGTCTGAATTCAATTTCTAATCACGAGCTGTAAATACATTCACACTTTGTGACCATTAAACTGTCTGCTATCAATCAAGGAAATGAACAAATTGTTTACAGTTTTGTCTTATGCAAATGGACTTCCTGCAGGTGTGGAGTCCCCGATGTGTTCCTGTACGTGCCAAGTGTCAATCACACTGACTCATTCCTCCTGTTTGGCAGTCTAGCGTTACCTGAGCAAGACAGACATGTGAAGCAATGTAGAAAAATTGAGAGAATGGGGTAGCCAGACAGACTACATCATTAGTAATAGGCTGCTACTCAAGATTTTACAAACACTACCACAACTGCAGTTAAATACACACACCTACTAGGTGGAGCTGTTGCATCACAAGTTTCCTTGTGACGCAACACAATCACCCACCCTCTTCAAAAGGCATACAGAGAGCTGTAAGATGAACTAAATAAGGTTGTGATTAAAATCAGTCAAGTGTTTTTCACACCGCGGTTACTGGGACTAAAATGAGCTGCCTCGCCTTTTGAATTTGAATTCTATCCTCTGTGAATGCTTGTCATTGTTCACGGATGTGGGCACTGGGCAGTGCCGAAATGTGTTTCAGGAAGATATCGTTTGTTTAGCAAGTAAATAAACACTGCTTATTAAAAGTAAATGGCCAAGGTTGAAAACTTATGTCATCTTAAGGTGGCATAAGGACTAATTAAGTCAAAGAAATTGTAGCAATATGCCATGTGAGGATGTTGAGTGCGGTACTGAAAATATTTTCATTAATTTAACTATATAATCTGGTATTCATACTGGTTATGCCTTCCATTGGAGATTAAGATAAGATTAAGGTGGAGTGGTGTGCGTGTGTGTGTGCACGTGCACGTGTGTGTATAATTTGAGCAACACTCCACAGTTTGATGTGGAGTCAGACATTATATACAGTATGTGTGTCACTCTTACATTTGTTACAGTCATCATCACTGTCTTTGTACCACATTTCATTGTAGTGGGGTTATTTGTGCTGAAATGGTTGATATGACTGTATGAATAGTATATTGCAGCAATACGAATAATACAGTTGAATTTGTAGTTCCCTTGCAGTGATGGGCCACCCGTTGAATATTGCAGCTTGTAACTTGTAACAAGCTTGCGACTTGTATTCCCAGATGGTACGCACTAGCAGCCGGACATGCTTGCAGTCATTCTGTTCCCATTCTCCCTCTGTAGTGGTTTGTTACATTTCCACCTTTTCTTTTCGCCACCAAGGACAGCATTGGTATTTCACCGCCTTGCCAAGCCAGAGAGCCTACAGATTGGATTATGAACCACAATGAGCACAACCCCCCCCCCCCCACACACACACACACACACTCACCCACCAACCCCCAGATAGTACCACACAAAATGAAATCAAGTTAGTGCTGCATCTACCCCTCAACTGACTTGAAATGAAAAACTGCGTATTTCTAGTGATCCTGTGGGTTTCAGTCAAGCATACATATATTCAAAGTAGTACACATATGACAGTAAATATATAAAGAGAAAAATCTATGGTCTATACTAAACATTAAGCAAAACATTTTGGTCCTTTTTCAGCACAAAAACGATTGTTTGAAATATATACTAGTTCTGGAAGTTTTGGTTGCAAAGCCAAGGCTACTACTTTTGTTGTATACAAGATATATTCTGCCAAAAACTAAAACTACAAAACCTATTTTGGTAAGGGTACTGCAGTGCATGCATAATTCATGTTTTGCATCCAATCTGCAATACTTTTTTTGGTCGACTAATAAGAATGCATGTGCAAGAACATTAGGGTGGTCGACTTCCAGCCAAAACCTTAGGTCAATCCCCGTGTCTGGCCTGTAGGTATCCCTGGGCTACATGTCTTACTCCTACTTGTTCCTCAATACTTATAATTGTACACTTTGGATAAATGTTTCTGCTAAATGACCTAATTGCAATTGTGTGCGGAGACCTACGGAAACTCCACTCTGCCCCCTGTAATTAGAATAATTTCAATTACACTCAGGTCATTTAGCAGACACTTTCATCCATAGCAACCAGGACAAGAAAGTGGTTAGCAAGGAAGCATTAAGAATCGTGCTCAAGAATGCTTTCAGGTATAGGCCCACTCCAAAATATGGCTGGGAGTTCAACACCCAGGCCACTAGCTTAACCTAGCAACCCCATTGTGTTTGTATGATTGTGCTGTAGGGCTGCTTTGAGGCAGCTACTGTTTGGACTGACTGCTGCATATTGCATAGGCAGAGCTGCTTGAGAACACAGAGAGGAACATCTGAAATAGCAATAGACTGCAGCGGGTGAACTATGAGACTCAAAGACACTTTCTTATGGGATGTGCTCATAAGAAGCATTTTTTCATATTTGACAATGTGTTAAAAAAATCACTTAGTTTAAATTAAATGTAAAATATATATAATTATTTATAATCTTCAGGGTTTTCTAAGATGTAAATTCTTTGAACATGTATGAAGATATTTTCATAATTATGTCACAGGAGAAAACACTAAAATTGTGGAGGTATAGGATGACAGTAATAAAGGAAAAATATCTCCCTTCCAAGCCTTTGAGAATCAATATCTTGGTTATAATAATGATGGTGGTAGTTTTTAGGAAGCTGCATTTGAGCTTGTTGGTATAGCCAGCTATTGCAAGCTAATTGTAAGCTAATGCACTGCATGTCAAATTCACCAAATATATCCTCGCATTTTGCTATTTTATTCTTTATGCATGCTGGAAAAATACAGTAATCAGATATCTACACAGCCCTGGCTTCATGAATAGGAACATTAACAAAGCGGTGAACACCGCTCACATCAACAAAGTCGCAGTGCTACGATTTGATTCACAATGCGTTTGAACATGTGAGGCGGCGCTGCGGAGGTATATTGTTTTTATTTGAGCTTGAAGTTAGCAAGCGTTCTTGAGAATTACTAACCCTGCCTTTAACAACAGTTGTCTTGCTGCTTGATCAGAATAATGTGCCTGAAGATAGTGTTTGATTTATTGCAGAATGATAAACGCACCATCAAAGACCACCACAGAACAACATAGCACCTGGATGCACCTCAAACTAAGTAATCTAGATGGAATTGTAATGTTTGGGGGGGGGGCCCGACAGCATTTGAATTAATTATTCACATAGCGATGCTGCTATGTAAATACTCCAGATAACAGAAACGCCAAGGGTGGGAGAAGAGTGCACCCTGCCATATAAACAGAATGCAATTATAGCCCTTAGCAAGAGCACTTCATTAAGCTGTTTTACTACCCTTTAGTCACTGGGTGCTAAACATGTGACTCATAGTGCTTCAGCTCTACCAGAAGATTGCTCTAGCTATGATCTGGTATGAATATTTGCAAGTAAGTAATTATATGGCAGACTGAAATGATGATGAGAAGGGGGAGAGGAATTGGAGAGACTACTGTATAAACTCCTCAGCTATATGTCAACAAATATCAAATCGAGGATTTGAAAATGTAATAATTATGAGAAGAAAAAATGACGTGCCTACATTTTTTGTCATATATATACACATTTAGTCCTCGATTGTCAGCGGGCCTTGAATCGCAGAAGTTTGGTTTGCATGTACTAATGTACGCCTACACGTGCTCTGCAACACACCACAGGGGTGTGATCTACTAAATGCCAGTACCCCACAGAGGTAGTAGCTGCAGCCAAGTGCCTCTGATACTGAGCACTCGTGACTCACGGTTTAGTAGGCTGACTGCAAAAGTGATATAAATTAGCCGGGTTCTAAACTCGTCTAAACGTTTGGTGCTAAACCAAAACACCTCACATTGGCACACAGCGCCATTCTGCACCCATCTTTGAGCGGACCACATGTGAGCTCACTGTGCATGTAGCAGAAGGCCTCGTCCCCTTGGCTTACTGTTAAACCTGCAGCAGCTGACCCCTCTGGTCCTACGGCCGTTTCTGGGTTGTTGCAGCCAGTCACTCCCTGACAGATGGCCTAGTGTTGGCCGCAACTTCCAGGGGGCGTAAGCTGTGCAGTATGTTTACAGGCCATGAAAATACTGTGATGTTACAGCCAGCCCTTCACATAAAATATGTCATGCTGTAAATGATGCAGCCGTCCACTGCCCCATTATACAAGCACAAGCATATTTGACAAAGGCCACAATGCTTTGTTACCCCCGGTGTACTGTTGCAGTCTAACAAAACCAACTGGCACAAATATAGACCCACTTCATTATGCTGCGACATTTCTCCTTTAAATATGAGTGCAGGCTTTGTTCAGCAAGCACATCACAATCCACTGAGGAGAGATATGTCTTTGTCTTCGCAGGAAAACGAAGAGAGAGACGGGTGTTTTGTAGGAGATAGTCAATTCATAACTTAAGGCACTTCAGTCCTATTGGGAATTATTCCACCTTCCATGAATAAACAATTGGATGTAATCAACCCCTCATTGAGACCCAATGACATTCTTCCCAGGAGTCGTTTGGAAATTTTAGTAGCAAACAATATATTATTGGTTAGGGGCTAACACAGGGGAAAAAGAAGACATAGGGGTTAAAAGCTTTTGGCCAGTCACACTCCTGGTGGGCAGAATGGCCAATTACTCAGATTATTGGAAGTCTAATTACAAAGGCTCCCTCCCGAACACAAGTAGTTTTGTTATATTTATTATATACGTAAATATATATGTATATACTGTGTGTATATTTATATATTTTAAGTAAACTGTAATCTTTTCATTTTGTCTTGCACAGTTCATGGTTGAGGGTCATCAACTGCCCCTTGCCAGACATTATAATTACTAGCATCCCAACTGATGGAAATGCAACTTGTGTGCTGCAATGTTTTTGTTGTTGTTTCGGGAGGAAAGGGGTTGGTGAGGTTGTTCTCGCGGCACTCTCTCATCTATCAGAGGGCGGCCCTACTCTGATGGCTACTGAAGCTCTATTAGTCCCCACCGCCCTGATTGATGACACACAGTGCTGTGTTGGAAGGCCAGGGTTGTCGCCTGCACCCAAGACATGCTTGTTATTACGTGCGATGTAGCCTAGCGAAACGTGCAGTCGCAACAAAATACAATGCACAAACAAACCGCCAGCTCTGTGGCTGCATGTGTTAACTGATTAACGTGAAGAAGCAAATGAAGATTGACTGGGTAATGACCTTGTCACACGAATGCGCCTTCGAAAGGACAGATTACCATGCAGATGCAGCAAGGTTAAGTGGTGAAAAGGTCGCTGGCCCCCGGATAATGAGTTCCTTCATGTTTTTTTAAGAACGTTTATTTAATTGAGAGAGTGACTTCGTAATGGGTTTGAAAGCTACACACTCGCAGAATGATTCTGTTCTCCACCCTGATTGGCAGGCAGTATAGCAATTCCACTGATTGATACGATTCCAACCTGCAAAATGAAGCCATTCAGGAGGGGGGCGTGCCAGTTCAAATGCTGTAAACTTGCATGATTGGAAAGAGCCAAACATTTATTTAGAGGGAAGTGACAATCAAGACCAAGTCCACTTAAGATTCAGAAGTGAAAGCCTGTCTGGCCAAACATAAATGTACAGTACAAAGCAGTGTTGCTTAAAGGTTTGCGTTATAACTCCAGAATTCTAAATAATTGCCATTGCTTGTTTGAGAACAGAACTGCACCCCCCCAGTTTCAACCAATCAGTGTTGTTATTTTTGTTTCAGATTTCAAGATGAGTGCATTGTTAACATACTGTAGTTTTTCTTTCTCATACTTTCTTGTAATATTAAAAGATAGGGCTGGTATCATTAAAAACATGTTCTTACAGCCATCAGTGAGTTCTACTATAAGTTCACCATCCGTTATCACATAAGCACCATCTTTAAGAGCCTCTGGCAGAACGCTGGCCACCACGGAACCTTTCTGGAGGAATATACAAAATACAATACAAAAGCACCCAAGAAACAATTTAATCTACTGACAAATGCTGCCTGTCCATTTAGCTATATCAGTTGTAGTTCATATCTTGGAAACAGAGTTGTTTGAACAACAGTTCAGGTCTAAGATGCAGTATGAGCGAGATATACTTGTCTATAGGGGAAATTCCTACAAAATATGAAATGACAATGGCCTTACATTTGAAAAATACTATCTAGATTGCTGTTTATTTATGTTTTTATCCTTGTAACAGGAGAAGCATCTACAATGTATGAGTTTTTGAGAAGACAGGAATGAATACAGACAGAGACAAGATTTTACATTATCTTGCCCACAAGCTCATATAATTTAGATCAAACGTAACATTTTCATTTGATCTTACTTAGTCTCGTTATCTTTTGTGTTTTTAGTCTCCACGGTGAAGGTTTACATATTCCTCAGCACAACTGCAGCTCTTGAAAAATGAGGGTATCTTCATAGGTTGTAACATTTCAATATGGCCTTTCATTTGTAGCGTGCCTTCATTAATTTGAAGCAACTGTACCATGAGTAGCAGGGCTAGCTGCCAAAACATCCATGCCGAGGTGACCGTGCGGGGAGATAACTAGCTCTTGTCTGTTGATATGTGCACTGCCTCTGTTTATTGCATCTGAGTTAGAGATGTAACTCGTTTAGAATGCTGTAAGGGGCGGCATTAGATGCAGTGTCTGCTATGCCTCATGCTGTCTGACTCTTTCTTGTATTTGTGAAGGTCATAAATCAGTCATAACTGAAAATGACATTATGCAAGTTTTGTTATTCTTTGTCTCTCTTGAGTTTGTCAAAAGCTGTTTTGAAGGCCATTTGTCTCACATATTAGCTTAATCAGACACAGCATATGTATAAGGCAGATGCAGCAGAGCAGATGACAAATATTTCCAACCCTCAGTTTTGCGAGCATGTGGCATGTGTGCGTACAAATCCTTTAGGTCACATTTTATGTCAGTGAGCTTTTTAACCTGCTGTATGAATGTTGTATGTGTATTTTCTCACCAACTGTGCATTCACAGATTGCTCCTGCGTTTCTGCATTCCAAACATAACGTTAACATTAACGTTTCCATATCTCTTCTCTTGCCGTTTGCACCTATGTGCATTAGGAGCTAGACTAATATACCTTTGCTTTTGTTGTTAAATCTTGACAATCTCCAGCCCTCCATGAAACCCATTCACCTTATTTTCTCTGAAAGATTGTAAGGTCACTGAGCTAAGATTATTTCCCCCACATATCTCCTTGCTTATTCAAATGTGTTTTGTCTCAAGGAATGGAATATGGAAATATGCCTGGGCATTGTTTGTGTATGATGTTTCACTATATTGTATCACCATTTTATTGATTTCTTGCTAGTGCTGCATAAGTAGATGTAGATGTCCAATGTGTGGTGTCAGGCCCACTGATGGAAAAAAACGGGAAAAATCCATCCATCCGTCCATCGTTAACCGCTTATCCGTCGTCGGTTCGCGGGGGCAGCACCTCAAGAAAAGGACTCCAAACTTCCCTTTCTCAAGCTACATTAGCCAGCTCAGACTGACGGATCCTAAGGTGTTCTCAGGCCAGCGTGGAGATATAATCTTTCCACCTCGTCCTGGGTCTTCCCCCAGGCCTCCTCCCAGCTGGATGTGTCTGGAACACCCCCCTGGACACATCCTTACCAAATTCACGAACCACCTCAACTGGCTCCTTTCCACTCTAAGGAGCAGCGGCTCTACTCCGAGTTCCGAGTTACTGATCCAGTGAGTGCTGTAGGTCACCAGGAAGCCATCAGGACCACGTCATCTGCAAAGAAGCAGCAATGAGATCCCCAGCTTACTGAACTGCAATCCCACACCAACCCCAACTACGCCTCGATATCCTGTGCATGAATATCATAAACAGGATTGGCGGACAGTGCCAAAAGAGTGGCAAACAAGAACAAATGTGGAGCAAAATATAGTACAGTAAAGAAACCCTGTTTCATGTTTTGTTATTATTATTATTAGACTTACTCTTTGAAGGCTGACACAGTTTTATGAAAGTAGCAGCATGGAGCTAACGAGGCATAGGTACTTTATATTATTCAACACTAGAAATGTTTTAAATACTATGAGGTGGACATTTAGCCATTGAACAATTGACAACTCCTTCATGAGCTCTGATTGGTAGATAATGATGAAGTTGAGTGAATAAAAGGTTTTTAAATATACAAATAAAACAATTATTTGTTGTCTCATTAAACTAGCATCAAGATGAACCTATTGGCGGTTGCTTCCAGAACCATAGTGGGTGCCATTAATGTACACCATACAATTGTTGAGATAAGCAAGTAGCTTACAGTAGTGAAAAAAATATGAAAGTCAACAACCATTCACAAAAAATTTAAATATTGCCAATTTCAATTATATATTTCAAATGGATTTAGATGTTTTTCTCTTTAACTCTTTAATTGTACACCTTAAATCCTGCCTATTTCATCTTTAACATTTATTTTTTCATTACTGGTTGAACATCTGGAACTTGCGATATCTTTGTATACTTCTGTCTGTCAAGATGTCATTAAGCTAAACATTAATAATTGACATATCTCAGCTCCTATCAAGAATTCATAGAAATGTATTAGATGGATTTGTTGTTTGTGCTCTATAAACATTGTACCTCAGGAATAAACTATTAGTAGTAAATAATGCACCAATGATCTTTTATACATGACATTGTCTATTATTTATTCGTCTTGGTGCTTTTCTACACCATGCAAAAACCAAATACAGTTCTCAATAGATCCTGCTTCTTATTCCACTTTGCTTGTTGGAATTGTTTGAATCTGTTTGCATTAATTACAGAATATATGAATATAAAATTACACTGAATAATAAAAATACTAAGAAAGATTTTTATGTTCATAATATTTATGTTGTGGAATCTGTTTGACATTTCAAGATTAAATAATTCACTATCTCTAAAATCTCCAGCAATGTTTTGAGCAGAAATGTCACGTCAACAGACTAATTGGCTGTTTGGCACTACATTTGAATGCACTTATCATCCTGTATTCTGAGTGCTGACTCATAACTGGAGAAACATATCAGATAACATAAGACAACATTTCTGATAAACGTCTCCTTCAGATCAACAGGCAAAGTAAAAATGAGTCGGACCATTCCAAACAACCTCTCCCTGATCCATTTTTCAATTAGCAAGGAAAGACAGTGAAATAGCATCGATCTTGTATGCCATTTCACACCATTGAGCATGTTTTCATCACTGACTGGAGATCTAAGCCATGACGACAGGCGAAAGAGAGAGGAAATGATTGCAGCTGTCGTTGACATTACTCCGGGGAGATCATTTTGCTCAGCGGCATACCGGTACGGGGCTCGCACAATTTCTCTCTTTGAGCTTTTTGGTGCATCAGCCATTTCATCATTTCTACAGTTACTCAAAGAGCGGGGCTGTTGAAGATGCAAATGCTCATATTCTTTTAGGGTGCCGTGTAGCTACTCTATGCACTGTAGGGCCTCAGACATAGAGCTACAACTTGGGATAGGGAAAAAGCACTATCTTAAAAATGTAAGGGTATCTGAATGAATGCCTCAATAATATTTGATTACTTCTACTCCTAGTTACAAACCATTCGTCTGGCATGAGGACAACTTATACATATAAATTCCTGGTTAAGTGGAGTGAGAGGAGCTGCTACACGACTGTGTGATGAAGGTGTAGTCGCGTGTCTATTTTCCCAAGCGGGTCTGGATAGCGGTCATTAACAGGCAGGCATGCTGTGCAGATGCCCTTTCGGTAGGATCCGTCCCTAATGTCACCCCTCGCACCATGACTGACAGTGTGTGTGTGTGTTGTGTGTGTGTGTGTGTGTGGGGGGGGGGGGTCACCTGCTTCCTGACAGGACACCACCTGTCAGAGCCGGCACGCTCCCGGCTGATGATGTTAAAGATCAACGGCGGGGACCACTGCGCCTCATTTCAAGGATGCACATTTAATAAACCCAAGGGTGGCGCATTCATTAGCGCTATTAGGGCTACATTTTTCACCTGAGCACGCCGCTTTTCGTTGCAATCATCATTCAGTCAGTGTCCCGGTGTCCGACCCCTCCTCAAGGGCGCTGTCAGTTTTTATATATTTATTTATATTTAGTCTTTCACATACAGATGGAGCGCATCAATGGGCTTCTGTTTCAGCAGGATTCCTGTTATTGCGCGCGTGTGAAGTCACTTTTTTTTTTGCCATTTCCTGGAGACAGGTGGTGTCCCTCTGCCATAGGATGCTCAGCGGAGCAGGAAATTGAAAAAGCCGGAGCAACGGGCTTATGGCATGTCGCCCTTTAATAAGCCTTGTTTGCACAGACACTGAAAAGTGTATGCATTTATTTTATGTTTGAAGTTGCAAGTGGTGGCCACTTCCTGTACTTAATTTTTAACAAGACAAGTGACGGATCTCCAGTTTTTCTTTTCTTTTTTTTAAAATTCACGTCACCAATGGTAACAACACGTGCAACCCCGCTGAGTGTGATAGGAACAAGCCTCGTCTTGAACGCAGCATGTTCTTTGACAGATGCAAATCCAAAACCTTTTGCCCAATTCCTTATATAGACACTGCGTGTAAAATTGTCTCTAAACTTCCCTCAATTTCCCTAAAGTTTTACTGGGACACCAGGGACATAGTTGCTGTTATCAGTCTTGCCACGTGCACGGAGATCCTTTTTGTTGGCACACAGGTTCCAGACAACATTATAGAGTCACCACGGGACACTGAAAGTCAATGACCGAGTTGTCCTGCAGTGGCCGTCAGCCAGTGCTATTGCCAACCGCCAAAATCAAATCATCCCTGTTAAAATAAGGATAGGGGGAATCAATTGGAGAATGTTAAATGTCTACATGTACACTTGAGAGTAGCTGGGGAGGGGATTTTTTTGCTGCCGAGACAAAAGTGGGTCATCCAAGAACATCTTAAGGGACTGCTGTGAAATGTTCAAAAAATAAATAAATATAAAAGTAATTTGTTTGGAATTTAATTTCTAATGATATCAAATGAAAATGGAGCGGGGCGAGTGTTCCGTTTCTACACCCCTCCCCCCACCCCCCCACCCCATCGTCTGACATCCCCAACCAAGACAGTGAAGCAGCAAGGGATGGCAGTAAAGAGAGGGCTTATGGAAATGAAAGGCACAGTGTGAAAATTACATTTTATTGTGCTTTATTAAACTTAATGGCTGCTCTATGAGGCCTTGGGCTCTCCCAGATGATGTCATTAGTTTACAGTACTGGGGGCTGTAAAGTTTTGCTCTATATTCTCAAATATATACAGTATATATACAGTATATAGTGCGATGGAAAACTTAGCAAAGATATTATGTATTCATTAGGGCATACAGTATGTGTATATTCCTTGGAAAAGTAGTGTATGAAAATGAAATAGCAAAAGGTAAAGAAAAGTATTAGAGCTCCCAAACCTCTGTCATACTGTTTTATTTCATGCTGTATTAATATTATTCCTCATGTGAGCTACTACCAGCTGTGTATGAATGTGTGTGTGAATGGGTGAATGTGAGGCAATCCTGCACAGTGCTTTTGAGTGCCCTGAAGGTTAGAGAAAGCACTATATAAATGCAGTCCATTTAACATTTACTAGACATTATCGCTTTGTGATGATGGAGAATTGAACATACAGGCTAGTATGTGGAATCAACTTTACACTGAATAGCTATGGTGCCCTTAGGAGAGGTTTGGAAATAGTCACCGTTAACACAACAAGTATATGGGAGTGTACTATAGGGGGAACATGACCATAACTCTTTGTTTCGGTAAAATCTGACTGGGGGAAAATTGTCAGTCACATGCACATTGTATCATTATTATTTCCATACGCATAATAATATAATAATAATAATAAACTTTATTTGTATAGCACCTTTCATACACAATGTGCAACTCAACGTGCTTTAC
>JAODUK010016779.1:13202-26939 GCA_027564635.1 Typhlichthys eigenmanni | reverse complement strand
TCTCTCTCTCTCTCTCTCTCTCTCTCTCTCTCTCTCTCTCTCTCTCTCTCTCTCTCTCTCTCTCTCTCTCTATGTTTTATTGACCCTTTGTAGCAGGTAAAAGCAGGAAGCCCATCCAGACCAAGTTCAGGATGCCACTGCTCAACTGGCAGGCGTTGAAACCCAACCAGGTGGAAGGCACCGTCTTCAACGAGCTGGACGATGAGCAGGTGTTGGGGGTAAGTAGCAAACTCGGGGTAGAAAACTTGGGGGCAAACTTGGGGTAGTCGTCCTGTAACTATTTCCTCTGCCTGTGTTCACCAGGAGTTGAACATGGACAGATTTGAGGACCTTTTTAAGACCAAGGCTCAGGGCTCGCCAGCAGACCTGAAGACTCTGAAGGTGAAGGTGGCGCAGAAGGCTCCTAGCAAGGTGTCACTGATCGACTCCAACAAGGCCAAAAACCTGGCCATCACGCTACGGAAGGCGGGCATGACTCCAACTCAAATCTGCACTGCCATAGAGACGTATGAGCTCCATTAAACAGTTAAATCTGTAGTTCTCAAACTGTGCTTCGAGAACTGTGTGTGTGTGTGTATGTGTGTGGGGGACAATGGGATTGTTTATATATTTTCATATTGGTTCTTTGACTAATGTTAGGCTATTAACATAAATGGTTCATCGCTTGTAAAAAAAAGCTAGGCTCTAGTTTGAGGGTCTTGTCCACTTTTCTAAGCATCTACATTTGATATAGTCTAAACCGTTGTGAGCTATTTCTATCGACGCCATCACCATCTCTGTCCAGGTATGACCAGAAAGCTCTGGCCTTAGACTTCCTGGAGTTGATGGAGCGCTTCATACCATCGGACTACGAGCAGAAGCTTCTGCTGAACTATGAGAAGGAAGGACGGCCAATGGAGGAGCTGGCTGAAGAAGATCAGTTCATGCTTCGTTTTGGGAAGATTCCTCGCCTGAGTCAACGGATAAACACTCTCACCTTCATGGGGAACTTCCCGGAATCTGTTAAACGCTTACAGCCGGTCAGTTATTTTGCTTGTTTTGAAGGTGCACTCCAGTGCTAGAAACAAGGTTTTGATTTGAAACTGACGTTTTTAAACTACTATTATGCTATCAAGGAGTGTAACTTTATGTATGAGAAGTGGTTTTGAGTGGTGTCATTTATGTTAAAATACAAATGTGAATGATTTTCTTTTATACTTCATCCACACACAGCAACTAGACTGTATCATTGCAGCATCTACATCCATAAAATCTTCTCCCAAAATGAAGAAGATCTTAGAAGTGAGTATAGAACTTGATGCTGCATAACTACAGGTTATCTACACATGTAGTAGTGTGTAAATTATTCAAATCTTTAATTAAATGCGCTCTACTTCAGATCATTCTAGCCTTTGGTAACTACATGAACAGCAGTAAAAGAGGAGCGGCCTTTGGATTCCGTCTGCAGAGCCTCGACCTTGTAAGAGGCCTTCTTCTATCCTTTCAACTACATGAAATGACACCATGAATGTTAATTGGCTGACTGATATTTCCATTCCACGCCTGTCTCGTGTTAGCTTCTGGAGACTAAGTCAACAGACCGCTCCCAGACACTGCTACACTTCATTGCCAACATCGTCCAAGAGAAATACCCTGAGCTGGTCTCCTTCTACTCTGAGCTGCACTTCGTGGACAAGGCTGCTCTGGGTAAACACACAGTGTACGATAAATGTACCATCTTGAATTATGATGGTAGTGTGTGTTAACTGGATTTACACCCTCCCCCCAGTGTCCTTAGATGGTATCCTCCAGGACATCCGTACCTTAGAGCGGGGAATGGAGATGTCCAAGAAGGAGTTTATAGTGCAGGACGATAACTCTGTGTTGAAGGACTTCATAAAGGCCAACAGTGACTTTATTGACTCTTTACTGAAAGACAGCAAGAAGGCACAGGTTGGAATAACATTCCAGTTAGACTTTGAGCACCACCTCATCTTTTATAATCACCCTTCTGCAATGGGCTTTTCTAGGAGGCATACGGGTCAGTTGTGGAGTATTTCGGTGAGAACCCCAAAACAACACAGCCCTCCATGTTTTTCCCTACGTTTGTGCGCTTCGTAAAGGCTTACAAGGTAAGGACGCGAGCTAAGGCTTCTAATGTATATCCCTCTACAAATGATTCCTCCTGATCGGTTTGTGTGGTGTCTCTGATTTGTTTGAACACAGAATGCAGTCCAGGAAAATGAGCGAAAAAAGAAAATGGAAAAGGAAAGCGAGGAACAAGCAGAAGCTCCTAAAAAGCCTGGAAACCAAAATGTAGGACTTCCCTGCCAAATAATATCTATGTCCATATTTCAATCATACCTATTTGAATCCAATGGCACTATGAAACTAATGTAATCATAAGGTGATAACCACATCACATTTCACTAGTCGCCCATGACACCCAAGATGCCCCAGATGGACTTGATCGCTGAGCTGAAGAAGCGACAGGTAAAGCCTCAGGTGCGTGAGGGGAAGGATGGAGCACTGGAAGACATCATTACAGGTAACACAAACACAATGGTCTGTTTTAATATGGGGATGTTAATGACTTGAATATGTTGTAACCAGGTGTAGCCACTAGCTACTACTAGCTGTGAAAGTGTACATTTAGTCTTTTTGCATCAGAAATATCTAATTCTGTGCAGTTAAAAAGATTTATATTGAAACAGATTTGCATTTCTTTTCCAGACTTGAGAAATGCCCCGTATAGACGTACTGATGGCCGAAGACCTGCAAAGCATCCGGATTCTTGAATCCGCATGAGTACATTTTAGCTAGAAACACACATCTAAACAGGCATACGTTTTTTTTCAAAAGTTTGAAACAACTGAGTATGTAAATATTGTATTGTCAGATTTTGTTAAGTTGTATCGCTGTTTACAATATGTACACATTATATGTTATGTGTCTATATTGCATTTTACCTTAAAAAAAATAGAAAGAAATAAGATATATAAAAACAATAATCCAATATTCTTTTGGTGTTTTTTTTTTGCTTGTAAATGTTTCATTTAATATTCGTCCTGCTCTACAATGCAAGGGCCTATAATGTCTCTAAACTGTAAAGATTCATTACGCTCCTCAATTGCATGCCTACTGAACCACACATTTCCTCCCCTTTCGATCAAGGATTATCTTCTGAAACAAACAACAAGTAAGTAACAACTAGGCAAGCCTAGTTCAGCCTGCCGCGGTCATGATCCAACACCACTGGCCAACACATAGTTTAGCATGGAAGGTTCCCCTGTGAAACTCCACAGTAGTTGGGATGCAACGTTATTGGGGCATTACCGCCACTGTTTACATGGTGCATTATGCTGCGTTCGACATTAGTCAGAGGTGGGTTGTCGGAACTGGGAAACGTCACTTACAGCTAGCTACAATGCATTGGAGCTTGCGTGAGGTCAGAAAACATGGACCATTGAGCCTCACTTGTACCAGCACCGTGAACTACATTTGTGTGTTATTTTTAGCCTTGTTGACTGTAGCCATTAAAACTACTTAAAAATAACTAGGCTGACATGACAGACCGAACACATTTAAAAATTATATCTACACACATCCAACTGTGTAGCCTATTAATGTAGCTAAATCTTAACTTGCATTTCGATGTGTTTTACAAATAAAAATGATTGAAACTTGTAATATGAATTATTTGACGGTGTGGGCAGCCATGTTGCTTGCTATGACATCAAGTCAGAACTTGTGGTGAAATCCAATGTACTCGGAAGTCGGAATTCCAAGTGTGTAACTCAGGCAAGATTTCTCAAGCTTTCTCAAGCCTGAGTTCGCCGACATAAACACACATGACGGCAAAGCAATGTGTCGGCGTGTGAGCACACAGTTGGCAATAAGCAATATTCCTACTTTATATAGCGTTTGTGTGGTGAAACATTTTCATGTGGTAGTCTATAGTCTACTCCTTCCATCTATAATCTGTTAAATCAGGTGTTCTGGTGTTTTTCTTCATAACAGCGCTGTAGACTAATTGGTATCAGTTTTCAGCGGACTTCCATGTTTTCCTGAGCAAATGCACTGGGACACATTTAGATTGAAAGTCGGTAAAACCTACTTGGAAATATCGACTTCCTACCTGTAATGGATTGCAGCATTGGTGTTGAGAATACTTGCCAAATTACGACATGGAATTCCGAGATGAGGAGGGGTTTAATAATTTTTCCAACTCGGAAGTCCGAAATTCCGAGTTCCAAGATATGCTCGAACGCAGCATTACCGCCATACTCTAGAAATGAGTGCTTCAACTTTTGAACAAGGTCAGTCAGTCAGTAAGCAGAATTTTGTCATATTGGCCGGTCCTGCGAGTGTGGCTGATGGATGGAAAATCTGTAAGGTGGAGGAGCAGAAAGGTCTGGTGCAGGAAGTTCTTCACTAGCTGAACTTTCAAACCAATTATTTTTTGAATGCTAGTTTCAAATAATAGTGTAATTCTGGTTAGGTAGGCGAAGATCAATAATTGTCATATTCCCTATTCTAAAAATATTGAATGAAAAACCATATGACTGTACAAGAGAGCTGCACTTTATTAGACGCACAATCACAGCAAAGTATGTACAAAAGGCAGATTCAACTGCCAATATTCTCACAGGAAAAAAAAAGCAAACACATTTCTCACAAGATATCATGGCATCCACAAAGATAAATTAGTATCTTGTTATCTGTAGACTTTAAAATTAATATATTTGTATATTATAGATCTATTTTATTTTCTGTATTATTCTGTTTATATATCACACTACTCTACAAATAGGAGAATCACTCTGTGGGAAGAAGAGCACACCATTATCGGTGTATGTCTGCGTGTGTTTTCTTGTCGGGGTGTTCAAGAGTCGTCCTGGACAGCAGTCGTTCGCTCCGCCTTCATGTTACATTACACAGTGAGACTGAGAATGCTGTGTCACAGATACCAAACATTGTGTTGTCATTCATCACAGGTGTAAACCATTAGCCTTAACAGCCTCCTCTCACTCGCTCTCTCGTTTTTCAGAGAAAACACGAAGACGACATTTTTCAAACTGCACCGTGCGATAGCTTGGGACATCACATGCATTGTTTTTGTATACAACTTTGTACCCAAGATGGTATTTTATTAATAAAACTTTTTTTTTTTAAACTCTTTAGGACATAGGCGTCAAACTCTCTAGGAATGACGTATTTACATGTTGATTTGATACATTTTTTTGATGCCAAGTATATTTTAACGTCCACACACATTCATGTAAAAACCTATACAACACACACTAATAATGGAGGCTCGTTGGAAAAACAACATACAATGGAAAAAAGACAAATGCTACTGAGCCATCGCAATAACGCTCAAGCAAGACAGCTTGAATGGGCAAGAGTAATGCATATCAATTTTGGTAACAAGTGTAGCAGGAGACTATGAATTATTTCAACATGGCCACCAACACTAGCACTCCTCCTAGCACAGGATAGTTGACCTATCCCAAGCCCTGCCCCTTTCACTTGTACTACCTAGTCACTGTAACTAGGTTGGACATAAGACCGTAGAAAGCTATTACAGGAAAACAGACAGTTAAGAAATTTCTATCGGATTAAAAAAATGCTCAACTGTTATTGGAGGACAGGTGAAAAGGGGCGGGGCTCGGTATAAGTCAATTAAAGGCAAATAAACCCAACGAGCAGAGCACTCATGCGGAACCGAGTGAGCTAACAAACACCAAAAATCACATAAAACAAAACACAAAACACAGGGTCTGTTTCTGTATCACTAATCTAACTCTTATTGGTATCAGATTTATGAGCTATACAAATATGCAAAAAGTACTAAATAAAAAAAAGGATATAATGACCACCGAAAAAATATACATGTAGAAATGTAGAAACAAGAAAAGCCTCCTATGCCAGGTGTAGGCACAGACACTGCTGGACACCGCTCTTCGTACAACAGCATCAAGGAAAGTGTAAATCTAATTTACACATCAAACAAATAAAACCGCTGAATAAAAAAAAAAGAACTCCAGTCTGTATTGTACAGAGGCTGTTATCTATACATAGAGTATATTCAAATCAATATAAAAAACATTTGTCACATAAATAAATAAGCTGCAAATGTGAAAAGCAATATCGCTCTAAATTACATGAAAAAGAAAAAGAATCTGTACAAATTTTCGCCAATATATACAAACGAAGAGATGACGTTTGATTTAATATAATTTAATCTAGGCCTATATATATCACACTTCTTCACAAGTATAATATTATCAAAACCAAACATCTCACTTAAGATATATTTATTTATATATATTTATATATGTATAGTTCCTCTGTGATTCAATTCATTTCAAGTTTTCGTGAGCACTGGTTTTGATTGCCAGGGGCAGTCGCTATCATCAACAAACCCTCTCAACCGCCAGCTATGTTGAATGTACAATCCAATAACACAAGTCTTGAAAGTCCTTCCAGAAAGCATTGTCACACCGAGCCTTCTCATCTCAGACTTCACTTGGGGGGAGGAAGGAAGGCATGAATAGTTCCCATTGCTCAACATTGGGAGCCAGCATTCTTGAAATGCAAATGCGGCAACATTCTGGGAGTTATGGATTTGAGCGTGGAACAGCATGAGTAAGGACATTCCTTTCATTTGGCTTCACTCTAATATGAAACCCAGGACGGACATGGAACCCAGCGTATCGGCAAGGAATAGTGCGTTTCTTTTTTTTTTTTTTACTGGGGAAGCCTTTTAATTAACTGGGCAAGTGTGACGTACATAGTCTGTGTGTCAAACTATGGCTGTGTGTGTGTGTGTGTGTGTGTGTGTGTGACAATCAAGACATTTTTTGACAGATTTTTCTTTGGGTAAAATGCTTGTTTATGTCAAAGCTGATGTGATAACACTGTCAACACAGAATAATCTGGCAAACAAAGCTAACAAAGTTTATGGCACAATGGGAAACCATGGTAACTGGTTCTTGCAGATAAAGTACTGGGTTGTTTCAGACACAGACTGCTAGCTAGGGTAAAATTGTGGGATTGGTAATTATATATTGCACATATATATTGCACATCAGAAGCACTCCCAGTGAAGAAAAGTGAAAACACGCCTTATAACAGTATATTCCTTCAAAAACATTGTCCAAAATAACACCCCTCTTCACATTGCCTTCACTTAACACCAGCTCCATTAGTCAAGCTATTGTTTTGTATCCTTCAGCAAAAACGTATCAATTGTATACATATGTGTGAACAACATAACAAATCCTGTGTGAGTCACATATCAGAAGGCTGACAGCTTGAAATCGGTTTCAGGTGTGGACGTCATACTGTATGAGTACCAACAATATACAGTATGCAATATAGGCCAAAAACATGTTTGTTTGTTTGTTTGTTTGTTTGTTTGAAATTGAAGCATGTTTTACTTTCGGTGTTCTGTGTTTTCAAGTTGTTATAATACAAGAGTACAGTTCCAAGAAAGCAAGACATGAAGTAATATGAAGCCTCAAAAGCACAAAATGTGTATAGTACATAATGTACATCTTTATATACTATTTAATTCTAAACTGGAACTGGAAAGAGATGAACAAAGAAAAGAAGAAAGGGTCGTTTCTAACAACTTGGCTTCGATTTCAGCCAAAGCTCTTTCCTCACAGCTTGTTGATAATCACTTTTAAATCCTCCTTTGTTTATTTATAGGCTGATATATTATGTGTGTATTATCCATGGTCTAATAGATGTCAGAAATGGACCATTAAACAAGATTATGAAATTATGAAGGAAAATAAAATAAATAAATAAAATAAATAAACCATCACAATAAGATACTTTTTTTTCCTTTTGTTTTTTTAACAGCTTGGCTTCCCCGGAATTTACATGAAAATGTTTCTGTGTTTGTGGTCTGGTGTACCAGGGCAATGTGCAGGCTGCTAAATGTTACTAAATCCTGATTGTCATTTTTCACTATATGCTACAAATGTACATTAGCTAATAATCATTAGTCATTTGTTTTGTATAATTGCACCTCCTGGTCCCTTCAAAGCTTATTTGTGTAACAGATGTGCTATTATAGTGTCACTACATATAATGTGCTTTTATTAATATAAACATTTCATATTTAAATTGCAATACATTTAAATTGTGTGTGTGTGTTTAAAATCAGAGCTCTCCTTAAACTGGCTAAGATATTGTTAAACACAATTCTGTTTCGCAGGGGCACATGACCAAGGTGAGATGAATCAACACTACTTGAATCCATTTCACCCTGCAATATTAGACAGTGGAATGTACAGTTGAAACAAAGTCAAGGTCAAAGGTCAGGAGAATGATCGATGTAAACTCTTTACACAGTGTGTACAAACAGGGACCAAATATAGCACCAGTTCAGAGGTCCACATCAGGTGATGCAAACGTAGCCGGAAATGCCAATTGTAACCGCAAAACAGCTTAGGAAAGCTCAAACTCCATCAACGTGGTTTTACTGTGCAGGATCGCGCTGTCTGCCGTGTGGGTGATGTAATAGAGAACACACACACACTGACGGTATTCACGTGTTGATTATTGCAACTCTATTCTCTATGATACAGGTCACAGTCTAGATATTAGAACTAATTCACAAACAACCCATGGAGTGAGATTTGGCAAATGGCCGAGCGTATAATGATACAGTACATGTCTTCATGTGCACACTGACCACTGGCTCGTTCGAGCGCCGGCCTTCTTGTGTGCTCCGCGGTTGGCCAACTGGCTGCAGGACTGCGTGGGAGGTCTGCGGAGGGACGTGGGAGCGGACAAGCGGTGGAAATGTGTTCAAAAGAGTGACTCCATTTACATTAGCTCTTGCCTCGGCAACCTAAATGCTCTGCTTGCGTAGTTGAGGGCTGAGAAGCTACACGATAACGAGGCAAGATGATCCTGGAGGAAACTAGAAGAGTCACCTACGCGGCATTCCCCCACTATGTACCATGTGCTTGACTTGTGTTCACCTGTGGCATAGTGACAGTGGACCAAATGCCCTCCTCAGTGGGTGTAGCTGGAGAAGAGGCTCCTGGGAAGCGTCTTGCTGCTGCACACCCTGTGGCCGCCCCACTCGGAGGCTGGGGACGGACGGGGCAGGGAGCCCGGGGGGGAAGAGGGGGGAGGGTGAGGCGGGGGCGCGGGGTTGGTGGACGTCGGCGAGGAGGTGCAGGAGGAGGATGCTGGGGGGGTGGATGAGGAGGAGGAGGAGGAGGCGGGCCCGCCGTTGGGCAGCGCGGAGGAGCCGTGCTGGCGGAGGTAGCGGTGCTGCCGCACGGCGGCGGACAGCAGCAGAGTCTCGGCGCTCAGCCTGGGGGACGGCGGGCCTGCCTTGGCCGGGCTGCTGGAGGCCGTCGGGGAGGCCAGCGCCCTCTCCTGGGGAGACCTCCTCAGGTCGGGGGCCAACACCGTGGGGCCCGAGGGCCGGAGGCTGCCGGCCCCCGTGTCAGCCTCCTGGTCAGGTCCCGGGATGGGGAAGGGGGTTGGCCAAGGAATGTGAAGAGAGGAGAGGTTTCCAGGGGGAAAAGGCAATATTATTTATAGATATATATTTGATATGAACTTCATTAAGGTTGATTGCCCCAGTTTATCACTGCCCCTGCTTCCCTTGTCGTTACACGCACACACACACGCACTCACACACACGCACGCACGCCCTCACACACACATACACAGAAGTGTATTAACCAACACAAATACACACACACATGCGCGCACACACACACACACACACATGAAGGCACGCACACACACAGAAGCATATAAAACCAAAACCAATACACATACATGCACACACACGCTCGAACGCACGCACTCACACAGAAGCATATTAACCAACACTAATATACACACACACGCACACACAGCCGTTTCTGAGCAACCGAGGAAGCGGTGCTGGGGGTCCGATGCCAAGAGCCCTGGGGGCAAGGGGGCAAGGGGGGATGGGGTTAGGAACAGACGTGTTCAGCTCTGCAGCCCGGTGGCGTTGGCATGGAGGAGAGACGCTGCTGAGGCTGGGTGGGGTGGCTCACTGCTTCAAGGGTGGTGGGTGGTGGTGGTGTTGGCAGGCCAGGAGAGGTGTGGGGTGTCACGGGGTGGGTGGGTGGGTGGACGTGCGTCACAGGAACAGGCGGGAGGGACGGAATGAGGACAAGAGACAAGCACAGGAGACGTTAGTCAAGGTGAGATGGACGTCCAGCGGCTTTCTGCCTGCAGCCCGCTCTACTGTGTCTAGTGTTTTAACCACGGGCCGGCGTCAAATCACGAGCAAAATAGTCTCGACGGAACAGCGTCACACAGTCGACTCAATGCCGGAGTGAGCTGGCAGATGGCGCCGTTTGCTACCGGTGTGAACAGGCGTTTGTGTTGCTTCCATGGACACAGGGTGAGGGCTATCTGAGAGACCCGGGAGTGTGTGTGTGGGCAGGAACACTAAACACGTCACATGCATGACAGGGTGGGAACAGATCTGTCTTCAATAACTGAGATCCCAGTTATACGTTTTCACACGGAAATATATTGCATAGGGTGGACAGTGATATTAAACGGATCATATGAGTAATTCTCTCTAGAGGTCTGTGATTGCAGAGCACGTAGCGAGGGATGGTCGGTTGCCTCCCACTCATAAGATGCTCACGAAAAGTACACGCAGGATCATCAGCCCTCAAAACACACTTGAACCAAACACAATTGTGCGTCTGACAAGACGAAGCATGCATACCAATAAGCCTAGTTTAAAATCTCTCTCTCTCTCTCTCTCTCTCTTTTTGTTTTTTTAGTTTTAAATAAAATTTTTTTTTTTTTTTAAGTTTTCGCTGTGAGGTGTGTGCAGGCCCGCTCCATTCTGCCGGGAGGCTTTACTCTTCCAGAGAGAGCCTGGGCCGCCACCCGTCCCCAGAGAGCGGGGACTGTTCATTCTGCCTGAGGAAGCCCTGTCAAGCCTTGACGACACATTTATTCTGGTCTGTTACATGCGACGATGTAGCCTCCTTTCAACCCATGCACCGAGAGGTGCCCACCAAAAGGCAACCCCCCTGGGAGAGACCTTGACAACCCCGGCCCCTGCCTCTGCACCCTGTACCTTTGACTACCCTGTTTCACAGCCAGAAGTAATAAGAGGACAAATAAATTCCCCAGACATGAAAAGCATTCACATTGTCATGGTGGACGTTGGACGGTTTGCTCTTATCATAGAACTAGGTTCATATACAGCGCATTGATTCGCAGGATTCTTAACTTAACATCTCTTAGTAAGGCTCTATCTATCTCTGTATGCTCAGGCACTGTGACAAAGAACACCTGGACATCCACAAGCAACACAGAGACCGAAGTAAGGCTGTGACCATGAACCGGCTATCCGTCTTGGAGCAAAGCCTTAACATGTGGCATTTTTTGCACCAAAGATAAAGTATATTCATCATCATCGTCGTCACATGAGCCAAAAAAAAATGAAGAAGACTCTAGAAAAAGAGGCTCTCCCACAGCATCACACTGAGTTTTATATTTATTATGTATTTTATATAGAAGCTCTGCCGAAGTCTTTAGAAATAAACTATGGACAGTTTAAAATGTACACAATTTTAAAAACCTGCAACGCCCCTAGAGAGGATCTAAATATTTATGTTAAATTGATGTGTATGCCTCCGTTGACAACAATCAAGACATGAGAGTGTTATTCTTTATTCAATTTGACTGCCAGATAAACACTAAATGATATGGGTGAATGGACTGGCCACTATTGTTCTACAGGGATGCTTCAAATGGGGAAATGGAACAAACAGAGTGATGTGTGTAATAAGCAACACAGCACAAGGTCTTATTCCCACCGCGGTTCCACAAAATGTAATTACTGTTTAATTTTAGCATACACAATAGGCCACATCATAAAAGTGCTGATTCCAATTCTGTTTGCACATTAATATGAATTTATTATTTACAAACATAATTTCAAACACATGACATTTAAGTTATATTGCGTACAAATCTAAATTGATGGCACCTTTGTTTACCATGCGCAAGTGCAATTTCTGCTCGACAATCAATTTATTTTGACCCGTTTCTAAGCAACATAATGAGATTTTCTCAAAGTGACCAACAGTAAGATAAATAAGCAATCCTTTCACATTGGTTCATATATTTTTGGGTGAGCATGTACTGTAGTAGTTGAAAGCTTTCCCGAATGTCATGCCAGTAAACTGGGGGCTACAGTAGAGAGATATGTTGTTTAAAGGGTTTGTTCGGAATTTTTCGAAGGTATTCTTGTTTTTTTTAAATAGCATTATTTGGCCTGACATGTTCATACAGAAAAAATGCCAGAAAATATACAGCATCAATAATTAAATTATTTAAATTCACTGATGCAATGAGATCAGAATGAGATCAAGGAATATCTATATCTCAATGAGTACTGAGTGAAAGTTAGATTAACCATAATTGTTCATTGACATCATGAATAATTAATTCTAAGAATAAACAGAGGTTGTGAAATGAACATACAATATATTATGCTTAACATCAAACGCTACATCTCTTGTCAATTACATAAAAGCAGCTGAGTTTGCTTACTTTTCTCAGTTTTATTAATTTGTATGCTGGTTTAATTTATGCCTGACTCCAACAGTTCAGTGCAAACACCATTGTTTTAGAAACAGATTATTCTCTCTTTCAATACAAATATCCCAGTACTAAAACACATTTGTCATGATTTGTAGGTTTGTACTTTGCTAGCTTGGCACACAAGGACAAAGCTGAGGGGCAATTTATTTTAAGTAGTTTCTATTCATCTGAGGATGAATACTGGTATTGTTTTGGGCTGTTTTGTGCTTGTCCTTCTTAAATAACGGGATTCATTTCGCTTTCGTCAGCCAAGGGACCCGACTCTACTTCATGAATCAGGGCTTGAATAAGTAAGTGGAGAACAGTAGAGAATGACAAAGGGCAAAAAGTAAAGAAATACATAAATTTGGAAAAAATGATGATGTATATGTATAAACATTGTCAGTTAGTAAATGTATAAATGGAAAAGAAAGAGGCCAATTGGATGAAAAAAGACAAGGAACTGAACTTTGCTCATACCGATTTATCGCTGACTGGATTCTTCTTTCTCATCTCAATGTTTTGCCATCTTTAAAGCACATTTTGTTGTCCACTTAACTGGTTCTTCTTATTTTAAATGACTATGCTGATGGGGCCAAATAAGATGTACGTACAGGACGGACACACTTCAACAGTTACATTTCCCAGGCATGTGGCAGGCAAGAAGCACCTCTGCATTCTCTTGCTTGACTAGAACTAGCTTGCAAGTTTACGCATGCACAATTATCAAAACATAACAGAAAGAGCAAATCAGTAATTGCTTCACTAGCTGCTTATGCAATAGCCCATTCAAATGCTAAACGAACGGTATAGCAAATAAAGATATTTTTTACTTTTAATGTGTAAATGTCTTGTATGTAAATGTATTGCAATATAACGTATTGCACTGTTGCACTTTATAATTATGATGATGTCTGATTATGTGGAACTAAGGTGACTCACTTTGCACCTAAAAACATTGCATTGTATGTACGAACAGCACGCATATGGCTAACGCGCTATTCTGCCTGCTGAAGGAACACAGCATCACATGGCTAACGCGCTATTCTGACTGCTGAAGGAACACAGCATCACATGGCTAACGCGCTATTCTGCCTGCTGAAGGAACACAGCATCACATGGCTAACG
>JAODUK010016779.1:1607-13102 GCA_027564635.1 Typhlichthys eigenmanni | reverse complement strand
ACACAGCATCACATGGCTAACGTGCTATTCTGCCTGCTGAAGGAACACAGCATCACATGGCTAACGCGCTATTCTGCCTGCTGAAGGAACACAGCATCACATGGCTAACGTGCTATTCTGCCTGCTAAAGGAACACAGCATCACATGGCTAACGTGCTATTCTGCCTGCTGAAGGAACACAGCATCACATGGCTAACGCGCTATTCTGCTTGCTGAAGGAACACAGCATCACAAGTTGCGCTTTCCTATTCATGCATATGCATTCATGGGAGGGTCGACGGGAGATTTCGCACAAACAAGGAGATGCATATAGGGAGAGAGTGATTACCTATTCCGTTGATTGTATGAAAACTGCGATGCAAAGCGTGAGTCGGATTTGCGTTGAAAATGATCATACATAGGTCTACTTCCTGACCGTTAAACTTGTTTTCTATATCTGAGTCTGCTGTTCCATTGTTAATGCCGCGCTCGCAAACGTACAAGTGCAACGTACATGTTTGTGCCACTACACTTAAGGCTACTGGAATCAAACAGAGTTTAGCTGACCAAACATGAGAAGCACTCAAACCACTCTCCCCTGGTTTCACCTTCTCATGGTTGTAAGCGTACTGTATGTGTGGCCAGCTTTAGGAGCCCGTGTTGCAGCCACCCTTGTCTGAAACTGGGTGTGAGCTGAAGGGGTATGTTTTATTTGGGCCGGGGGAGAGGGGAGCCCATGGTCTCAGTGAAGTGTAAATTAAGCTATAACGGTATACGTTGGTATAGCAGAAGGCGTGGGCCATACCTGCGGCTGCTGCTGGCCCTTCAGAAAGTCCTCCCGTTTGCTGCTCTTGCTCTTATCTGTGCTGTTCTGCTGCAGGTGCTTCAGTCTGGACGCAGCCGACGAGTGCAGGACCTTGCCCACCCCGCCGCTGTTCCCTCCCTAAGGGAGAGAGAGAGACAGAGAGGGGTCCACATACAGGGAGAGATGGGAGAAGACAGGGAGATTAACTCTGACTCGTGCCATAGCCATATGATGTTTTCCTCTTCCTAATGAAAGCATCAACATTTCAATCCATAAGTTAGCACAGTAGTTCCATTGCTTGGGACGTGTGAATGAGGAGGGTCCCAGCAACAACAACCACTCACTCTAACAGCAAGGTTTACAGGGTAAACAGCCTTTTAGACCTTATACAGCTTTGTCTTTGAGAACCACTGTATTAGACAGTGAGTGTGCCCCCCCCCCCCCCACGATCAATGCCATATTTACGGCTTTAATATAACCGCCACTATCCCCTTCTCCATTCATCAGCTTGTGACACGGAGGCGTTCGGCGTAGGAAGAAGGAGACTATAGGAATTTAACATGGAAGCCGACAATCCGAAGCCTCACCAGAACACAATCCACAAGGCGCCGTGCCTAATGATCTCCTCTGTGTCTCTAATGGGCTTAAAAACAAACACACATTTGCTCGCCTCTTTTGTAGACAGACGCATTAGCTAAGAAGAGGACTCATCTGAAATACAGCGCACCCAAGTTTGTGTTATGCCGCCGGTATTTCCAGCAATGTGTTAATGCACTGGATTGAATCCCTATACTTCTGTCCCCAATCACTCAACAAGATTTGAAATATTGACAGAAATATAATACACGCCGCTTAGCGAATTAAGTTTGCTCTGGTCTATTGAGTGGAACTAAAACCGTTATGCGGCTCAAAATAGATCATTTGTCAGTCTTTGTTTGCCCAGCGGGCTGTGCAAACTAGTGGGGTGTAGGACACAGCACGCTTTGGTGATGAAATCATGTACCGAGATGCTGTAATTCCCTGACAGGACCTCGGGAATGATATGTGGATTCCTGGCCCTTCATCTAGACTCATGAAAACGCACCATAACAGCATTACTGACAGGTATGCCACACAGATGTCATCCTGTTCTAGTTTATTTCATTTTTGAAATTGTAAGCTTAAAATCTGCCCCACTGAAGCTCATGTGGACACCAAAACAGAATACGTCTTCCAACAATCGCTAAGCTTTGTAGTATTTTACTCGTTCCTTGGTTACCTTCTGGCTGAGGTTGACAACAAATGACCTTCAGCAGGAATGTCATTTGACCTTCATGCTGGTGGCCCTGTCTGTAAAGGTCAATGTGTGAACCTTGTGTAAATAAACAGTTACGGTATAAGTGGAAATTCACTTACAAGGTATAAGGTGGTATAATAGTTTCCAAATTAAAAGTAAAAAACACCCAGCAAACCCCCAAAATGCATCTTGACGTTTATGTTATGGTACAACTGGAAAATAACAGTAAGCCTAGGAGAGCTTTAGGGGGAAGATTAAAGAAGAAGACAACACCGGTTTCAACCATAAGACAGGCAAGATGTGTAATTCAAAGAGAGGAAGGCATATGTCTGAGAAGCAAACACCGAAACCAGTAATGAAAATGTTGAAAAAGACAGAAAGGGTAAAGACATTACGAGAATTTATTTGTACTATTTACTCTCTGTGTAGAGTAACAAGGATAGAAAGGTTTACAGGGGCGAGGTAGATTATGCGACAGGTCGATGCAAAGACAATTAACAAGTCAGGACAGAGCAGAACACACACAGCAGTCTGCTGCCTGTCCCCTTCAATATGAACGCATAGAAGGATTCTCACTTTCAATTTGAAATACAATTAGGTGCCAATTCATCAGGGGAGCAGACGTCAGAAATGAAACTTGCTTTGAAGTGAACATTTAAATAATCATTCACCCACAGAAGAGGCAGAGAAAGGGATCGGAGTGTGCCGCTGGAGAATCGGAGCCTAAAGGAGTCGGTGTGAATAATGAACCTGGGTCGATGAGGCGTGGAAGGCCGAGGGTTTGGGTGGTACGGGAGGCTTCTTTGTTTCCGAGGTGGGCGTGCCGGCTGTTGTCGGGGAGGACTTGGCCGGGAAGGAGGACTCTACTGCGGGTTGGCCACTGATCTCAATCAGGGTGTTCTCCAGCTCACGGATGGTCTCTTCAAGGCTGTCAAGTCTCTGGTAGGTACTGCTCCGGATATCTTCCCCCCTCTTGCGGGGGTTTGGCCTGAGTCTCACCGGGCTCTCCTCGGAGCCCGCTGAACCGTTGGCGCCGAGGCTGGTGTCTGGGGAGCTCTCGCGGGAGGCCTCGGCGGTCATCTTGTTGTCGTCGGCGCGCCGGATGGCCAGTGTCTTCTCTCCCGTCGCCATGCCTCTCTTTAAGGCCTCCAGGAGGGAGCTCTGCTGGCCGGGCTGGAGCCCAACACCCGGGGCCACGGTGCCGGGGCTGGACGTCCCCGTTCTGGGCCTGGGCACGGGCTGACACAGCGAGTGTAGAGCACCATAGGCCTCTCTGACGTTGGTCCGCTCCTTGAAGAGAACCAGCAGCGGCCTCTCGCCCAGCCTGATCTCGCTGTCGGCCTCGGGCGGGATGGTCAGCGTCCGCACCAGCCCTCCACTGGCGCTGCTCAGACCCTCCGCCTCCAGAGGGGCGAGCGTGTTCACCTCCCACTCCGTCAGCAGCAGGGCCACCTGCTCTCGGCTGGGAACGCCGCTCTCCCCAGCGTCCACCTCCTGCGGCCCGTGGCCTGCGGGGGCCTCGGGGGACGGGGCCAATGACGTCAATGCGATCTGGGGGGCCGTCGAGAGCGAGCAGTGCCTCCTCTGTAAAGCAAGGAGAGAGGTAAGGCGCTCGTGACCCAATGGAACGTCTGTGAGAGTGTACGTTACTGCGTCAACAGACTGTTTAAACGGCACGGCCGGTACGAGGTGTCTTACCCTTGTGTTTGATGCCACATAGCTGACTGAGTACTGTATTTTACTATGCTCCCGCTGAAGGTCAGGCTTTTCCGGTGAGGTGGCGGACAGCTGCTTGACAAAATGTGTGAAAGGGTTTACAGCTGTGTACACATGCTAAGGCACGTGCACAAACACACACACGCACACATACGCCACTGCAACATAAAATCCACACTCACTAAAGTGTATCTTAAGCGCGTGTACATCTGGTGCCGTCTGGCAAACACTAACAATACAGTAACATAGTAGCAGTGGTTTGACTCATGCCTACTCAAGCAAATGGGATGCAGCGTGGCACACAGTGACGGGGAAAGCGCGCGGCCCACAGTGACGGGGAATGCCTTCGTGGGCCTGCTAGCTAACACGCGGCAATGGCAGACACAGTGGGTGGTGGTGGTGGTGGCGGTGTGTCGGGCAGGAATGGCTGGTGGTGGCACGTGTGTGTGTGTGTGTGTGTGTGTGCGGGGGGGTGTTTGGCAGCAATCCACAGCAGCCTGGCCTGGTAGGGGGAGAGGGGGAGAGGTGGGGGGCTCTCTCAGAGGGGATGTTCCACATAACAATGGGTGAGAGCTACAGGATTACGCTGCGTAACAGTCACAGTGGTTCAGCCACTCAGAAAGCAGCACACACATACATGGACATCTGTGTGGCTGGTGGCCTGTGAGCCCAGGCTGGTGATGTGTGTGTGACCGAGCTCCACCAGCGGCCCCCCCCATATGGCACCCGCTGCTCCACCGTGCTCTACCACGACGACCAACGCGCACGTATGGCCTGCTGCGTCACACCCTGCTGGGGTGTGATTAAACAGACGCTCACACATTACCTCCAGCTCGGCGGCAATCTTCTCCTCATCCAGCTCCTCCCTCTCACCGGAGGCCAGGGTCGGGGGTGTGGAGGCCGGGCGGGGGTTTTCCGACACTGCCCTCCGCAGCTTTGTGTGGGGCTTCTGCGCCTCGGCCTCGTCCGACTCGGACTTCTGTGGCCCCAGACAGGACGTTCAGTCAAGCCACTCTCGTCATTTATAGGCACTTTATCTTTATCTTAATCTTTATCTTAATCTTAATCTTTGTGTTTATCTTAATCTTTATCTTTATCTTTGCACACAATAAATGACAAGCACGACAGGCGAACACAACAGAGGAGCAGGGTAGGTGGCTATTGTCCTGCTACAAACTCAGCAATAGAGAGAAAATGGCGGGAAACTAAGAAACTCCTTCCTTGGGAGGGCCAATGACAAGGTTAGGGTGGGCCAGCGGTGTGTAGTGGAGCCGCTGACTGTCTGCTGATTGGCCAGCAGCGCGTGGCCAGTCAGGACTAGGGTGTAATGTAATTACTTGAAATCATAGGCTACACATAGCCTATACCAAAATATAACTGAAACTATTTAATTTTATGATTTCAGGTAAATACATTCTAACATGACTCGATTGTATATTGATTATTTATCTACAACCAGGAGCTAATACTTGTGCTGAGATTGCATGCCCATATAGCTAAAAATAACCGGTTGGAACTCCGTAGCCATGCTGTAACAGTCAATGACCAAAGTCTTCATCCTAAGACGCCTAAGATGACCGAAGTCTTCATCCTAAGGCTTTCGAACACTTTGAAAATAGACGAGAAAGGTCATTGACCAAGCTGCAATTTTTGACGAGTTGGGAATGAGAACGTGTTGGCGGGTGCACAAGTCACCTTGATGCTCTTGCCGGGGATGAGGGTCTCTCCGCTGCGGGTGGTTAAACCAGGGGATGACGGGAAGCTGCGTCTTGGAGGTGGCGGAGGGGGGGACTTGGAGGGCTTCTCTGTGCGGTAGCGAGCCACAGTCAGCTCGTCTAGAGGAGGGGACACGATATTTATGTCAACCCACGTCACTAGTGCCTTCTCAATATACGTGTGTTATTAAAGGTATAGTAAGTCATTCTCGAGGACGCCCGCTAAATTCAATCTCAAATCATAATAAAAACACCTCTCCCTTCAATGTCATAAGGCACTTCTTCAGAAGCTCCGCCCCCACATTGGCAATGCATTGTGAAGCCTAGGATATTGTCATGAATATTGTTACTACACCTTTAAAAGGGGGAGAGATGGGGTAGGGGTGTGTGGATGCATCCCAGGGTAAGGAAGACTGTACATATTGGGAGACTTGAGACCTGACCTTAAAAACAGGCATGCTTTTACCATCTGAGATAACAAGACCCATGCAAATACTAAACAGACCCTACAAAGTACATGTGTAATACCATCCTCCCCTTTAAAGCGTGTGTCTCTCTCAGATAACAAGTGACCGTGTGGCAGAATAGAACTCCTGCTCGCACCCGACCCACGTCTTGAACCGGACTCTTTTCCGGACAGCTTGTGCTGGGGCTTGTTGGGCCGGTGCTCCGGGGTGCCTGGTCCACTCTGGGGCGCCTGTGAGGACGGCGCGGTGCTGGAGGACGGCTTGATCTGCTTGGCGGCAAAGTCCAGGTCGGGGATGGCCTTCATGAGCTCCGCCTGGGTCTCCTCCAGCAGCCGGTTGATGTCCTGGGCGCTGTACTGGGTCAGACTGGCTCGCTTCTCCTCCCAGTCGCGCTCCGCTGCCTGGGGAGCGGAGACACAGACCTCAGCGCTGGGTAAACACCAGGGCTGGGTACTGGCAAGGAACTCACGGTGGGTGGGTCATGATACCATTTTATTGCAGTACATTGCAATACCAAAAACACAGCTACATTATATCTGTTTAATTATATATATTATATTGGTGATCGAGTCTATCCTTCATTTAGTATATCTATTCCCTTCTGTATAGTTTGTTTGTGCTTAATAATAAAGAAAAATCTATCGATACTATACTGTAAATCGATACAGCCCTAATAAGCACACAGTTTCAAACTAACATGCAACATGTGGTGCCTTACGAAGCGAGCCTTACAAGGCCGTTCAGACCAATGTGCTGATAATGCGTTCCCCCTACCAGTCGGACCTCCACTGACGAGGCCTTGTCCGAGGCGGAGCGGCGCTCCAGCTCCTCCAGAGCCCTGCCCTTGTGGGGGACAGGAGGATGAATGTCCCTGTGGGAGCCTGGGGGGTTCCCGTGGCCCGAGTGGGGGGTCCAGTTGGCCAGGCTGTTGCCTCCGCCCAGGTCATTGATGTTGAGCGGGGGGCTGGTGGGGAGGTCAAAGACATCCTTGCTGTGCTTGGCTGACGAGCTGGAGAAATCTTCCGGCTTTTTCCACACGCCTTCGTTAGCTTGTCTGTGAAAAACGGGATAATGTGTACACTAATCAGTACTAGCGCTGTGTATTGTAATATGTATCACGACACAGGGGCCACAATTGAATATATCGCGATATATTGAGATACTGTAAGCAAGGTGATATATTGCATTGGAATACTGTCATAGCAATGCTAATGTGTGGCACCGCTGCAAAAAATAACAAACACTTAACTTGGTCAGGGACTGCAGATGGAAATTAGCTTTGAGCTAAATCTGGTAACAAGCATCTTTCCTCTCTTTTGAGGTTAATATATTTTGTACATGATCCCTTTTACAAATGAATTGCGTAAAACATTTTTTTTTTTCAAATGTATCAACACCATGATTTAGAGAATCAATACAGAATAGTGCACCGTAATATAGCGATACTATCGATACTCGGGTGTACTGATATTTTCTTACACCCCTAATCAGTACTATTGCATTTCATAATTTAGTTTGTAAACTGAAGCATTATTCCAAATCCATTATTTCAAATGCAGCAATAATTCCATAACTCATAACCCTCGTGTGGTTTTATATAGAAATATACAGCATGTAATTATACAGTATATTTAGCACAGATAGAAATACGTAGCTGGGCTATGATCCACAGCACGAGGGCCCATACTTGCGCATTGTGGCGAGGGTGTCGGTGATGCTCTTGCAGCGCTTTAAAAGGACGTCCAGCCGGTGAGGCTCCTCTTTTAGGAACTTGACTGCTTCCACTTCTACCCTGAGCACCACCCTCATCTTACTCTGGAGCCCGGGGAACTGGTCTGAAGCAGCGGGGAGACAGTCAGGCTAATGACTCTTCAAAGGAACTTTCCAAAGACATTGAGCAATAAAGCGAGCATATTTAGAAGTTTCTTAATTGGCTTGGTTGTGCAACACTCGCTGAGGCTTCGAGTGTTCGCACAGTGCGAGTCTGATTAAATGTTTGACAGAGAAGCAGTGATTGACAGATAATCAGTGCATTGCTGAGTAATTAGCGCATTAGAAGCAGCCTGGGGAACACAGCCTGTCTGCATGAGAGTCTACGTGGGTGGGCAAGCGGGTGACTCACTTTTTAGTTCTGTTAGTGTCTCGCCCAGCTTCCTGAGATGGGTGGCTTTCTCCTCCAGCTCCTGCACCGTCACCAGCTTGTGGTTGACAGACGACTCCTTCTGGATCTCCTCCACCGACTTCTCCAGGTCACTGAGGCAGAGCGGACAGGAGGCTGAACACCAGGGGCTTGTGGGCTAACGCACAGCTCTTGCTGAATAGTTCTCCCAGAACGCTGCTGCTATCACACTTAAAGCTTCATTTCTGCTGGTGAGATGCCTCACAATTATATGGCTGCCAGATCGTCACCTAAGGATTACTGCCGTGGCAACGGCTGAAAACTGAACATCTCTTTGGAGAACTCTGCATCAGTATTTTAATTAGGTTAATCTACAAATGTAGATTTACAAAGATAATACATTTGCAGTAGGTATGTTTTCATTTAAAACTAAGTATATGTATTTATTTATTTATTTATTTCAAAATAAACTCCTCCATCAGTAATTTTAATTAGAATTAATTGGAACTGTTTCTTTTGTAACACTGTCAGGTAAAGGCTTGCACTGTTACTCACTGGAGCTGTTGAATAATGAGCTCTTCCTCATTAAGGTACTTCAGCCTTTCCTCCTCCACAAGGAGGCGCTGTCTCTGCAGGGGGTCCTCTTGTTTCCGCAGGGCATCAGCTACGCGCACGTTGAGCTCTGCTTCTGTCCTCTTTACCAGATTTCGGATTGAGTCCTGGTTCTGGAGCTGCACACACAAGCACATACAGTACATGGACACACGTACACAGAATGTTGCATAACACATGTCACAGTGCTGACAGAGACCGGCACACTTCTGCATTGGCCTCAACTGAACACATCAACTCCGGGCTATCACGTCCAAACCCAGAGTTACAGCAGCTTCAAGCGGCTCAACATAAACAACAGAATCACACCAGTTGGCAAGTACAGTCTTGTCCTATCATGAGCAAGATGGTCTTCTGCCCTTTTTACACAGCATTTTCAATATTCTGCCTTCATTCCTTTCTGTGCAGAAGATACAAAGGCAGAATGGGGGGTCATTGTTGTTCCACTGCCTCTGAGCCGACAGTGGAGGGTATTCACTGAGCCAGAACGGTGTACTGTAGGTGGTGAAAGGACAGCCAGCATGTTGCAACAGGAATGTGATGTACTAAACATCTCCGTCTATGGCGTTTACGGCGTTAAGTGTATTTCTGCACGAATCGATTCACGCTCATCTTTTTTTCTCATTTTCTCCCTCAACATATTTCTGATCACACAAACAGGTTGCTAGCCCCAGTCCGCCATTGTACGCATCAACATGATACTGTATGATGCACATAAGCTTGCATTTATGCTGTGGTACGTAAATGGACACACCGGGGTGGAGACACACTGCCTCTGTTTGGTTTAAACAAGCCAATGCAACAGTTGCTATTGAGAGAGTAAGTCTGTGCACATGCACCCCATGCCCAATTCACGGCCATCGAGGTCTCAGGGTGCATTTCCTACGTGGAGAATAATGAGTTGTACTGTTCTCATGTCCCTGCAAGCAGCAGCGAGTATAATCCCATACCAGGATAATGAATGGAATATTTTAGAAGACCTAATGTGTTTAACACAAGCACTCTGAGAAGAAAGCGCCGCTAAGCAAAGAAGTTAATAATTGATCAGCCTCTTGTTCCTGGAAGTGAAATGAGACCATAGCAGTAATGTCTGCATGTACCTTATATTTACCCCATACAACTGGTCACATTTCAGGTCATTAAATAGTGTTGCCGGTACTACAGTTAAGCTAACACACTGCCATTACTGTATGAAGCGTTTTCTTTTTTCAAGTAAATATCTCTGCTCCGCGCTTTCTCTAGCTTCCTGGCTGCTTGGTATGCTCTGTGCATAATTCATTATATTTGTATAATTTAAACTGCTGGCTACTGTATCTCCGTGTGCAACAGGACAAGAAAGAGCTTTGGAGTCATGTCTAGGGTCACACTAAAAAACACCAATAGGTCCTCTGTAACAGTGGGTCACTGTGGAAACCTGGAAGAGCACTGATACTTCAGGGAGTTGACATTCATTTAACATGTTTCAAATGACAGGATTCCATCTTATTAGGTGATGATGTGATTGGCTGGATAAGTACAGTAGATAAGTAGGGGTGGGGCCGCGGCTTAGATAGACACACCAAATCTGACTATCTTGTTTTACACAGTGATTATATCAGAGAGGAATGTTAAATAAATGACAAAACATATTTTGAAATTAGTCCATCGCTTTCAGGTCCCTTCAGACAACACAACTGCAAAAACATGTACGACACAATTAATTATAATAATAACACATAAATAAATAAATAAATAACTACAAATTATACAAGAAGAGATTGTGGAGAATTATAATAAACTGCTGCACCTTTTTGTCATATTCCATACCAAGAGAGGACATGAGAATTCTCTCCTCTGTCATTGAAAACATTAGACAAATTATCTCTACTCTGCTCCTCCTCCTGTAACCATGGTAGCACACGGAACGGAGATGAAAGAAAAATTAGGAATGACTTAATTTTGCAATTTTTTAACGTCTTCTATTTTCCTGTCAACTATAACCTTATTCCATGTAAATTAAATATACCATATATCTACAATAGCACCACGCACATTTTAAAGATTGCGCCTTTTGGTTTTATCTTACAGTATCTTTCATCATGAATCCTCGAAGAATTTGATGACCCGAATGTGTCAAACAATACAGCTATGAAGCTATTGTTCAAAAGAGGCAATACAATGTGTTATTTATCCACCTAAGCAGCAATGGAGCTCTCTGCAGGTCTGATGAATATACTTAGTTTGACATTGTATCAGATGTTGTGAAATGTGAATTAAATTCAAGAAATATGAGCAAAGTGCAGCTATTTGCCGAATCTGAGTGGTAAAAATAAGAAAGTTTTGAAAAGTAAGGTACAGTATTTACATTAGATTTAAATAGATTGTATATAATATAATAATAACATATTACAAATATTAATAGATTATATTAATTTCATACATTGTATTACATTATATATATGTGTGTATTAGTATATTGCATTGATTGTAGCTATATTTTAACTAATACAATATTAACTATATGAAATATAAATATTAATAAATACTAAATATGTGATACAAATAATGTATTACAAATATAAAACCATTCTAAAATTACCCAGCAAAACCATTTGGGTCCTTTCACCCTCATTGAGGACCACTGGTCTCAAGCATTAGCTCTGTGAGGACAGATGTCTCATGCATTAGCTCTGTGAGGACACATGTCTCATGCATTAGCATTGTGAGGACAGATGTCTCAAGCATTAGCACTGTGAGGACAGATGTCTCATGCATTAGCTCTGTGAGGACACATGTCTCATGCATTAGCATTGTGAGGACAGATGTC
>JAODUK010016760.1:2689-18296 GCA_027564635.1 Typhlichthys eigenmanni | reverse complement strand
GCTTCTGAGTGAGCACTGAAGGAAGAGGGGCATTGGTTTTGGGTGAGTAGAGTATCACATCATCATGCATATCACTGTAGCGCACGTTGATGACGTCACTGCAACACGCCAGCGATCGAGGTCAGGGGTCACAATTACGTGTCAGGAATGCTCCTCACAACCGCCGCTGAACCAGTTCCAACCTGCTGCAGAGCATCCTAGTATGCATACGTATGAAACGTGTATCTATCCATACAATGAGCCAAATATTTCATCTTTTCCTTTTCTTAAAATAAAATTAAAAAAGATGATTTTATTGCCTTTTTAATTTGCACTTTGACTCGATGCACAGATTTATGTCAAGGGATGCTGTAGAAAGGTTGTTGACATTTTAACAAAACAAATAAAAACCCTCTTCCTTCAACGCCACACATTGCCAAAGCTGGGATAGTGTTGTGTGGTGCAGACCGTTGTGTAGGAGCACCAGAGCACCAGGTTAGTTTTCCCAGCATGCACGCAGGACGACCAGCTAGCGCGCCGTGAGGAGATATTAGCTGAATTGGACAAAGTGTATACTTCGCTGGCTTGCCATCGCTGACTGCAGCCCTTAATTAGTAGAGTCAGTAACTTAGTCCGGTCGCGTGCCGTGTGAGCCTTCGGCCCCAAGCAAAGGTCAAATACCATCTAAAACAAATAGAAAAGTGTTTACTTTGGTACTATAGGTTTGATGGACAGTTTACACCCCCCCCCCCTTCCCCCCCGGACTGGAAGAGCCGTGTGTGTGTGTGTAAGACAACACTGCAGACGTGTCACAATCAAACAGCAGCAGCACGAGAACTTCCTGCTGGTGATTACGGGGTTGGCAGGGAGGCTGAATGGAGCCGTCAGCTAGACCCGCTTGGCAAGACGAGACCTGCCAATTACAAGCAGGTAAAACGTTCCAGGGGATCCTGTTCTCAGGCACCACTCACCAGAATGCAAGCCTAGTGCATTGAAAAGGGTCTAATGCATCGTTTAATTAACTGAAAAGTTAACCAGCTCCTGGACAGTGAACACCAGGGTTAAAAACTGACTCCAGCGTAAACACAACATGTGTGCAATATTCCAGTAGTCGGTCACTGTGCTGGGTTTCTTGTAAGGCCAGCCAGTAGGACTGCAGAAATGACTACTCAGTGGAAATGCATGGCAAAGCAAAAGCACAAGAAAAAAGATGTTCACTGGGTGTCACGGAATGGTGGAATGAAGTCACCGGTGAATATAACTTTGTTTGCAGCGTCAATGACGTGGCACTCCTGGAAGAAAACAAGGTATGAATTCAACTGAAAAATATTTATTTCCTATCAGGTTTAATGAATAAAAACAATGTAACATAATACACTTCAATAGGCACACAAAACAAATGTCAAAGGTAGCGTGCTTCAGTAATGTGCACAGAGATACCACATGTAGACAGTTATACTGGTCATATACCCATAACTCATTAGAACATCACACCAAACATGGTGTTGGCCGTTAACCGTCTGAACAATACAGGCCTAGATTGTCTGTTAAAGGTGCAGTCACCTTCACATCTAAGCCCCTCCCCTTGAAGAGTAAACCCCTCAAGAGGAGAACAGTACTGATGGCTTCTGACATACTGAAACAGCAGAAGGTCAAAGCCTAATGTAGCCTAAAGGTTGCATAACCATAAACACCGACATTACGTTTCAACCAGGCGTGATTGGAAGGCTGCCGACGTTCTCTGGGTCGGTCAAGCTGCCTGCAGAATTCACAGCGACGACAGTGAAGGTCCAGCAGCTTATAAAAGGGTGGGGTCAGCGATTGTAAGCTAAAATGCAGAAAGACAGCCCGTGGCGTGAACAAACACTGGGCAGTGCCTCAAGCACACATCTCACCCAGGTTCTCATCAATGCGTGTAGTTAGTTACGAGGCTAATAATGGACCAGTCTTATCCCCACGCTCTCTTAAACAGGTAAACGCATTGATGTAAAGGTGCTTATATTGTGACATACACGTAGCATAATTCATTCTCTGCATTTAACCCATCCCTCAAGGGAGCAGTGGGCAGCCGCCGTGCAGCGCCCGGGGACCAACTCCTGGTGGAAGCCAGTGTCTCTGGTCAATGGTACTGACTGCAGAGTGAACCGGACATGTTTTTTGGTAGAGGAACCGGAGCAGCCGGAGGAAACCCACGCAGACACGGGGAGAACATGCAAATTCCACACAGAAAAGCCGGGGAAACCGGGGTTCGAACCCGGGACCTTCTTGCTGTGAAGTCTCAGTGCTATCCAGTGGACCGCTGTGTCCACTTTCTCCTCTAAAATCGGAGGCCATGGGGCACAGAGAACATCAGGGTGAACCGCAACAATTACGTAATGCGTCAACAGTATCGATGACACATCAGGCTGACTGTGTGCGTCTCATATTTGGTAGAGACACACTGCAGTTGTGGTGTAGAGAGAGAGAGAGAGAGAGATAGCTGCTGAAAGGCCCGTGCTCGAGAGCACGGCGTTACATAACACCCTCTCGTGCACATGCAAAACCGACCAGCGCTGACTGACGAGCAGGCCGGGGAGCCGTTGCCACGGAGACGGCGCAAAATAGTGTGCCAACGGAGTTCATGGCCACGACGAGGGTGTGTAATGTCAACAGAGCAACGGCATGGGGAAAAGAGCAACATTAAATGAAAGACAGAAGAGCCCGAGAGCAGCCAGGCGTTGGTTCTGCGTAGAGAGGTCACTGTGGCTGCACGATATCGATCATGACATCTGCAAGACTGATATCATTAAGCAAAAACACAAAAACATGGGAGAAATGCATCAAAATACATTCATTACATATCAAAACAATCCCTTAATCTTACAACATAATAGGTTTATTTCTAACTGACGTGTGTCTGACTGTCACATTGGACTGGTACAACAGCGGTAGTTCCAAGCTACCGAGGAGGCGTTCTTTTAGCCACTAATGTTTCCTCATTGGTCTCCATTGTGTCATTGTCTCCCTCAGCCACACATCTTATTTATCAGTCTACATCGAACGCAACTGAGCCGCGTGGCCTCAGTCCACAAAACAAACAGAAAATTGCATAATTTCTGCAACATTTCCTATACGATTCTGCACAAAGTGATATTGCGATAACAATATTGAGTCAATATTTTGCGCACACCTACTCACTACCCTCCCCTCCACAGCATGGTGCTGGCATGGTGGGGGGGGGGAAAGTGGTGGGGGAGTGCATGGGAGCGAGGGGGGAGGTTTGCCAGCTGACAGCTGGGGAATGCCTGTGCTTGCCTGTTGCCGGACTGCCACGCGAGGAATGCCTTAGAGGACGACGTCGGCAAAAGATACTGGAACAACAACATAGATGGAGCGCTGTAATGCGTTTCAATGGACGCAAACATGCAACGCTGCTGGTCTCTTAAGTGGGCGTGTCACCAACGGCATTTAGCTGTGGAGGCTTACGTAGGCAGCGCCCAGCTACATCTACCATGCATGGCCTGGAACAAAGTCAATTTACCCCCAAAACAGTTTGCTGCAGAAATGCCAATTGTGGCCTCAGATTGAAAAGCCACCCTACCCCCCCTCCTTTTTGAACGCGGAAGTGCTCTCCGTTGAATTCCATTCTTTCTGGCATTGCCTGGGGCTGGAATGCCACCCTGACAGTCATTACTGAACCTGGGGTGTATTCAAATGGGCAAATGTTCATTCACAGCTTTGTTTGCTTTGAATCCGCCATAAACGCAAACATTCTGAGGAGGTGGTTCTCGGCGCACACGCACGTGGACACCGGACTAAGGGTTCCACCATAAATCTGACCATTTGGGTTGTACAGCACAATACATTTTAAAAGCATATGCATTTGCCACGAAAGTCGGCCCGAATTTGAACGAACCTCCGAAGTCTCTACTAAATCCCCCTGAAAACTATTGCAGAGTCCTGCTCATAGACTAAATGGACAAACCCCACTTGACGTCACCCATAGCTTTTCTGAAGAACAGATTTGGACACTGCGACCATACTGTGCTGGCTCAAGCTGTGGACATTTTTGCAGTACCACCTCTCTCTGCCTGTAACGCCCCTATGCATTATAAAATGTGTGGCTAATATATTTTTAACTGAGTAGTTACACAAATACATTTCAAAAAGATCCCCCCAGCTGTAAACATGTTTATTTTGCTGTAAAAGTAATTTTAACATCCAAGTGGCCATTCGATGAACTGCACTGCTTGGCACTTTGTTTTATTAATTTCTCCACGCCGGAGGTTCCAGCTTGGTCCTGCCACACTCTGCTGTTGGTGACACTTGAGATTCAGTCCCGAAACAAATGTCACGTGTGGATTTTACATGACGTTATCATGCACCCCCAGTGTCATAGTGTCTCCCTGCTTAAAAAGGTATAACCAGCTATTGCAAGCCAATGGACCTTTGCCCAGAAACGAGTTAGCCACCCCATGCTTGGGTCTGTCGGACAGCTGACCCACATGGCTCTGAGCTGACCATAACACCAGATACGACCAAGGATAGGCACGGGTACTCGAGTTCTCGTCTGCGACTGTAATGCTCGATCATACGTTTCATGATCGATGACGACAATGCAAAAATAAATTCAAGAATTCATTAAATTAATATCTCAAAATTAAATAGGCTACATGACATGATGTAAAATGTTACTGGCAGTAGTCTAGCAGTTAGTCCGCTACCAAACAACATTACCATAGTTTTGATTTATACGGTCTGAGACAGTGTGACCAAATAAATGTGTATATTTATTACACATTCTGCTTCCGTATTAATGCCCCAGCTGCGGTTATGTTGGGTCAGTTTGAAACAATAAAAAAATATGACTGCATATTTATAGAACTATCCCCCCCCTCCCCCCAAACCCTTCCTCCCGGGTCTAGAATACAAGTACTCGAGTACTCTCTCTCTGCCGGGTACTCGAGCAGTCAATATCACCAAAATGCACATCCCTAGAGAAGGCCAACATTGATCGATTCTTGTTTATCAGACAGTGTGGCGCATAGCAACGTATTTCGGCCTTTTGATTAGTCAGATTACCTGTCAATCATACTCTGGCGAAAGGACCATTGTTAATGTGCTAATGCACTGTGTCAAACTCACCGAATATCTCCTCACATTTTGCTACCTCACTGTTCTGCAGCCCTGGCTCTGTAAATAGGAATGTAAACAAAGTGGCGAACACCGTTGCTCACAATAACAATGGCTTTGCAATGCGTGTGGGTGGGGTGGGATGCAGAGCTTCTACGGGGGTTTGTTTTTAGCTCGAAGCTCGCAAGCGTTCTGGAGAAAGACTAACCGTGCCCTTACGTACTCATCCCACACAGACACCGGGAGTCTCTCCTTGCTCACAGCGTGCGGCCGCACGCACACACAGAGAAACAGCCTTCGTCATGAACCGCCGAGCCCCAGACGATGCTCCTCTTAAGTCACTGTGCTGTGACTCACGCAGGCTCAAGCCTGCCCCTGGCTCACACTGTAGCAGCAGAGCCACGGCTTCAACAGAGTCCTTAGAGGCCCGTCTGGCCGCACGGCAGCCATCTTGGTAAGGTCAAAGTCCGTAGAAGAAAGTCTGTCCACCCGGCAGTTACTAGGAAGACCATATCAAGATGAATGGGAAGAGAGCCATAACTCCACTTTCAATGGTCAGAGAAAAACTTTAACACAATGACAAATTAGAGTTTGGTGACTTTGCACCCAAAATATGTTTAAAAAGCCTTGCTGCCCCCACAGGCTATACTTGTTGGGACGACATACAACCGTTGACTTGTGTCAGTGAACCACACAATTGACAGAATAGGTTTAAGCACTTATAAAAGAAAGCATTTGTCTCTTTGCCATATTTGCCACTGCGGAAGTTCTCCCAGAATTCCATTCAGAATTCCCCAAGTGGCCTGTCTCTTCTACATAATGTCTCTGGCTTCACCTCCTGAAGCCCAGCGATGTGGAACGTGCGGTAGTGACTATTTATAAACACAGCAACACTCACCAGTGCTGGTAGCAATATCACTGCGCTCAAGGTGGACTGACCCTCGTAGCCACACACAAGTTAAGTCCCACAAATGAATGTAGAACTTAAACATAAAGGGTTATAAGTAATGTAATTGCTTCTCTTTTATATTTAAAAATATTGACACCTGATGGCACGGAATGTCATATTTAAGATTTAGAAAAATAAAATCAATCGAGGTTAACAAACATCAGCTTCCCTGCAATCCTAGGATTACATGTTTAATTTAACTCCATATATTGACTGCTCTTTCACCGAGACCACAAAAGCCAAGGGTCACATGATGGTCCAGAGAAAAACAACGAGTAAGTATGCATGCACGCACAGATCTGTACCTCCTCTCCTGAGATAGGAGTAGGAAGACAAGCACATAGGTCCTCAAAATAACATTAAAAACAATAATTAAAATGAATAAATAAATGTGGTCGGTCAATAAGAACATGACATTGCTGCAGAACAATTCTGGTTTAAAACATGACATGATACAATTCCTCTCAAGTAACACAATATTAACAAACAACTGACATGTAGATATCAATCATCAGTCACCTACATGTCCAAACTGTACAATTTGAAGACTGTACAGCATCCTCAATGGACTGAAGAAAATATGCCCCGTATTTTCAGGGCATATTTCTCTACACAAGGCACATGCCTTGAAAAATATATGTTCACAGACCGTCTCAATGTGTTAACCACTTACATTTGAAACAAGATCCATAAACATGATGTATAACGCTAGTATGAAATAGACTACCAGGAATACATGTTAAAAATCACAAACTATGGTTATAACTTATTACTCAAGCCTAAGGACACTGAGGACTGACTGCTTGGCAAATAGAATATTGCACATGCACAATGAATCATGTCAACAGAAACACTGCCTGCTGCCATTTCGTTTCTGGTTAACTTTATAACCTTGAATATATGTGGATAAACTTAGCTTGATGCATCTTAAATTAAAGCATAACGGTAGCACGTAAAAAACGTAGACTATTGGACCTTTACATTTCTAAAACTAGCGTTTTAGTACTTTCATTTACAAACGACAAACTAGTTAGCGAATGAATTAACATTCGCTAATGCTAGGCTACATATCCACAACAGCTAGCCTGCTAACCTTCCGTTAGCATCAACATACCGCGGCTATGTTTGTGTTCACGTTCAATAAACCCTTACGTGTCATTTCTGTATGTTAAAATGTAAAAACGCGCCCGGTGATTCAGATTGTAGTGTGTAACGTTGGTGAGGTGAGATTGTTATATGAAGTGAGATTGTTATATGCCTACTGAACTGTGAAATCAGGTAGCTACTGCACCGACTACAGCTAGCGATAGCTTCTGTTAGCTCTCATCCAGCCATGAAATAGCCTGCATCGCAGTGACTGTTTTACTAAACATTTCGTACTTAACAACTCGCATCACAACACATCAAATGAGAATAAAGACACGTAGTCATGGCCTTCATAGTTTGACAAAAAAAAAAGTTATACCATGCGTTATTTTCAAAATCCAGTACAGATGCGCTGTACGGTACATTATGATCTACGGGTACAGTGAATTTGCTTAGGTGGAAAATGTCCATTATAAATAAACAACGCACCGGCAAACGTCCTTCGAAAAATTACTCTGCACACCGCAGAGATAAAGGGTATAAAACACTGTGTGAGCGCTTGAATTACTTCACTAAAAGGCCGGTTGTATGTGACATGTTTAATAGTTAATCATAGGGCCTTCTATCGGTATTTCCCACCCCAGAAAACTGAATATTACACACAAATGACTGGACAGCTAAAGGTAATGTATTGGATTTGAGTTTACAGGCTGAAATGCAGTACTGCAGCAACTAGACTGCACCCGTCGACTGAACCAAGAAGAGAGACAGAAAGCAACGATTGAACTTAATCGCTCTTTGCGCAGACTTCCAAATCCGTGGCAATTGTGACATTATTATACACCGCTATATCCAGCCGCTATATCCAGCCGAGATCAAAATACTTGCTTTTCGTCGAAATGAACGACCGTTTTGGGAAGGTAAACAACAGAATGAGAATGGCTTCCATTTGACAGGTGTCCCTGACCAGGCAGTAGTCTGTAACACCGCTTCATGTTGATCGCGCTAACAGTGTCGGTGTGGTGTCCAAACGGTTCCCCTGCTGAAATCGTTCCTTTGCGATACATAGCTAGCACTCTTGTTTGGAATGGGCAAACCAACAAGAGGAATCAGCCACGGAAAGCTGTTGTGTTGATACTTTGCACATGACACACAAACGATTCATTATAAAGAATGGTCTGTAATATGCCAACTACGAAGAATGACAACCTACAAACGTTCATCAAAGACGAGGCACCAAACACGCTGCTCTACATTAACACAAATATATAATAATGCGATTAAGTGCTGATGGGGTTGCCAATCATGGCATAGATTCTAGGTACTGTACTATTTCGGCGGAGGGGATACATATTGTGCAGGACATTACAGTACGGTACAGCAGCGACGAGCAGACCTGGTGGAGAGCCGTGAGACCGTCTACATTGGCGTAGTTGATGTCAGCGCCCCGGTCCAGCATTCGCAGAACCTCCTCGGTGTCGCCGCTGGAGCAGGCGGCCAGAAACACTGCGCCATCGTCGAACTTCACCTTCGTCTTGTTCTTTTTGAGAACCGGGGGCTCCAGGTCGGTTTCGGAGCCGAGCCACCGCTTTAACTGCTCGTTCCTTTTCTGCTTGGCGTCCGCCATCTTCATCCCCCTCCAGTCCTGGGCTTCTTATCGTTCTCAGGGAGAGGATATACTTTATAGCGCCACTATCCCACAGCGCGCTGGGGCGTGGGAGGGAGGGTGTAGAGGGGGGACGAGACGAGAGCGAGAGAAAGAGAGAGGGCCGTCTGGGTTGTTTTCCATAGCCTCGCGAGAAGTGCCGAGGCATCTCCGGATCTCTGCAGTATAACGTCACCAGCAGAGAGCCCACGGAAGGCGGGACGTGACAGAAAGGTCTCAAACGCAGGTTCCGTACATAACGCGTTACACAATACATTTCGCACACGGCCTGCCATAGTAGGCACCTGTAATGGGTTGATGGGGAAGCGGCAGGACTTGAAGCATGGAGGTGGCCTAGCTAATCTTGGAAATAATGAGTGTATAGTGTCCTCTGTTGTTTTCGACGCACTATCTATTGTAGATTGTGTGCGTGCGTGTGTGTGTGCGTGGTCGTACCGTGCCAGCGTCACAGCACTACTGTAGGTCTACATGCTTGGTGTTTGTAAATGTTGACACTTTAAGACCTAGGCTATAGGCCCAATAAGACCACTATTATTATTGTAATATACTTACCAGGATACACTTGATACTGTATTAATTGATAACACGTACGTACAATGTAGTCTGTCGTTGTATTTTTCAGCTAAATAAAGTGCAAGACGAATTGTCATCATCATCATCATCATCATCAAGCATGACGTTTATGTGTCTCCGAGTCTTGTTTTGTTTTGTTTTGTATAGCGCAAGCTACAAAGCTAGCATAGCACTTTAGTTAGATAACTATAGCCAGTTGCTGTCATCACAGCAAGGCAGGTGTACAGGTTGGAAAATAGGTGTCTTCTTCTTTTATCTTTGTAAACGCTGCAGAGCAATAACCTGGTGTGCCAGATGAATTGTTAGACACAAGTCCATCTGGGGAGCTGTCCATCGAAACCGCTTGAAAAGGGCAGGCACTTTAAATAAACACCTTGACAGTTGATTGGATGAACCATCTGATCGTTTTCGTTGTCGGTGTTTGTTGTTTGTGTTCCCATTTTTCAGAGCCTGGGCTGTGTAGAAACGCCGGATTATTCTTTCAGCGCCCACACACACACACACATCTATAGGGAACATGAGATATTTGCTGAATTTTGAAATAAATAAAAAATAAAATAAAAACACGGATTTGACATGTTAAGTGTCTCGTGGACTTTACTGGAAAGCCAGAGAGCTCACAGTAAAAAAAGGTCAATACAGCATGCTGCCTTGTCACAAAGATAATGGACACTATTAAACACAGCCCTGCACCATTCAATGTCAGTTCACCTTTCCTCTAAACCTCTAAAGCATGTCGGTGAAGGCGGGAAAAACATTTGGATCCCAAACTTCAATGAAGATTCTTCATTTTCTGTAAGAGGACAGAGAGAGAGAGAGAAAGATAGTGTGTTCTCATCTTAAGGAGTAACTATGGAAACCTGATCTGTGGTCACATGCTGTGTTCACTCTGCTTTGTCCCTGTCAGTGTGTGTGTGTGTGTGTGTGTGTGTGTGCGCGCACTCAGTGTAAACCCAATACAATGCCTTTATTATTAAATCACACATAGTGGGACATATCATGTCCTGCAGATCTGATGTTTTACACACACACACAGACACTGGTTCATGCTGCGGTTGGGTGGGCTACACACCCACCCTTTCAATTGGGAGATAATTAATATCAATAATATAACTTTATTTACAGCGCACCTTTCTAAACAAGCTGCTTTACAAAGGCGGATCAAACCAAGTGAACTTTAAACACACAGCAATGAAATAAAGATATCAGAAATAAAAACAAACTATCTAAAAATATATATATATATCTTATGCCCCCAGGATCCCGGGAAAGGGGGGTTGAAGACCCTCCGTTTGATAACTGTCGCTCCAGACGACAGCTGATCGGCTAGCTACAAATAGTCTGGCCTTCATACTCAACACAGCACAACTGCAGGATCACTCAATTCTGTCATGTCGACCTCACTATCAGGTAGACTAATAGGACTTACCGCACGCAAGCTATCGGCACGCCTTAATGCCGGGACGCGTGTGCTTTTTTAAGACCGAATGAGTAGACAGCCTAATGAGAGAGAGACGAGTCTATTTGAGTGACCTTGTTTTCCAGAGAAAGTGCGCTAATAATAGTACAGATGTAGAGCTTTGCTGAAGTCTGTAATGGAGAAGTGCTGAAAGATACACTGAGTCATTCCAAAACAGTGACAAACCTATGGCAATTATCACCTTCAAATATGAAGAATAATGACTGGCCATCTGGCATAATATGAGAATGTTTCAGGCCTGTCTGTTGAGATAACTGTACTTTTATATACATATTGTGAAATTCATCCTCTACCCATCCCTCAGGGGAGCAGTGGTCAGCCGCTGTGCAGCGCCCGGGGACCAACTCCAGGTTGGAGCCAGTGTCACTGGTCAGATGGCACTGGCTGGAGGGTGAACCTAGCTGATAGTGGGGGGAACCAGAGCAAACCCACGCAGGCAAGAGGAGATCATGCAAACTCCACACAGAAAGGCCGGGACGACTGGAATCAGGAAAAACATATTTTAGATCAAATACAGCCAGATATGCAATGTGACCTGAATTGAATACATCCCTGCTAAAAAATGTTTTGCATGCTAGAACCAGCTTGGAATGCTGGTTTGCTGGTACCCCGGCATCCCATGCTGGTTGCTGGTACGCCAGCATCCCATGCTGTTTGCTGGTGTACCAGCATCCCATCCTGTTTGCTGGTGTGCTGGTATACCAGCTAGACCAGCACTACACCAGCACTAACCAGTATGAACCAGCCTGGACCAGCACTAACACTACAATATGTTTGCAAAGTTAGTGAACCTCAACAGTTACTCAATCACCTTCATATGCAGTATTATTTTCTCTAAAACCTTTCTTGCCGTTTGTGATAAACAAGACAGAATATCTAGTAACAATAGCATGCTAAATATAGGCTAAGCTTCCTCGAAAGCTAACTGTTAAATGGAAAGGTTGCTCTCCCAGTAGTCTCATTTATATTAGGGATTAGTTCAGTCACCGGCATTCATGTTTCAGAGACCTTAGTTTAAAATAGTCAGGTATTATTTCCATTCAGCTTGTTGAGAAGAACCATGCGATGAAAAGCAACTTTGTGGTGAGTCACAAAAAGTAGCTAGGATTTAACAGCTATGCATTGAGCGTAAGTAGTTAGAAATGCCATACAGTAGCTATCCATCAGCTGTGAGTGAAATGCTCTGAGAGAATATGTGCTCTGGTTGATAACTTCTAGCCCCTGCCTCTGTATAAGTCTATTATCTGCTCTGGTTGATGGCCCCTGCCTCTGTATAGGTCCATTATATATTATATATTATTCGATTTTTCAAAGAGAAGATTTCTGACCAGTCGGGGGGCCTCTTTTTCCTAAATGGTCTGGCAAATCCACCTTGTCTGTCAATCACGCGAACGGTAAATACTGGAGGAGCCAGCAGTTGTAAGCTAACACACTTTTTGTGAGATTCTGTGAATATCCCCTCCCGACCCGTTAGCTGCCTGTTCTGTGTGCTCTGAAAAAGAGAATCTGGTGTTCCTACACAGCCCTGACTCTGTAAATGGAAACACAGACAAAGTGGTGCAGACCGCACCACACAATTTTTGTTATCCCAGCCTTAGTCCAATTTTGGTGTCAGAGCTTTTTCCTCTTATCTTAAAATATCAACAAGCTTTCTCTAGCATCGCTGACCACCTTTAATAAAGCCCACCAGGTTGACATAAACCGCTCTCTGACACGAGTTCATGCTCACCACATGAGGTCAGAGGTCACAGTGCAAGCTCATCAGCCAGGAGGGGAACGTCGAAGATGTTGGGTCCACATGCAGACAGGTTCATGTGTCCATTGGCAGCTGTCATCAGTTGGGATCTCATTTCCTAAACACACATCTCCCGTGACCTTACTGAACTCCCCAGCATTTAACAAGGGTTCCCTTTAGTCCATTAAACCCCAGTGTACGATTCCTTTGACGGTATTTACTGTGTGTTTACTGTGTGTTTACTGTATTAATCATGCTATTTAAGATACTATTATACTATTAAAGACACATTCAGCCCCCTCCCCCTTCCCGTCACATTGGACACACATTGCCACGGCTAGGAAAGTGTTGTGTGGTGCGGTGTGCACCACTGTTTCTTTTCCCTTTTACAAAGCTGTGTTGCAACACCAGATTATTTATCCAGCACACAGTACGGGCAGCTAGCGCACCGCGAGGAGACATTAGCTGAACCTCACAAAAAGGGTATTGGGCTACAATCGCTGACTGCACCTTTATAAGTTACACACAGTAATCGCAGCTGTGATCCAAAGACGTTTTGGCCCATGACCCTTTCCTCTGTGCATGCCAGCTTTGAACCATGTCTAATAATAAAATGTAAATGAAAATAACCACAGGATATGTAGCCGTGTCTGTGCTAGAGACAGCTCAGACCTGTTCGGGCCGTCTTTATGTTCCGTCTAGAGACATTTCAATACAGGAAGCCCTCGAGAAACCACTTAAAAATAGAGAAGGCCTACATTTCCTCACTGCCCGTATTGCTTCATCTAGCGCAGTGAAGCCTCTCCCTAGTCGTCGTTCAGATTAAAGTGGTACGATATCAGTACCTGGTGATATTATGTTAATTTCAGTCTTGTTTTGTTGTTGTGTATATAGCCCTAATCACAACAGTTTCAGAGGCCTGCACTTGATCACATCATGAAACAAACAAAACTCCTCCCCCCAAGCAAAGAAAAACGTCCGTAATAACCAGGCGAAGAGACCACAGTAGGAGGAATCCACCCTTCCAGGGTGGGTAGGATGCCATAGGTATCAAGAGGTCAACAACATTTAGCAATGCAATACTATATGCATCACAGTATTTGTATGTATCCCTTTGAGTAGTGTCAACTGTACATTCATTTCTGTAAATGAATGTCTTTCTGTGTGGAGTTTGCATGTTCTCCCCAAGTCTGCGTGGGTTTCCTCCGGGTGCTCCGATTTCCCCCACTATTCACCCTCCAGCCAGTGCCATTGACCAGAGACACTGACCTAAATGGAGCTGGTCCCTGGACACTGCACAGCGGCTGCCCACTGCTCCCTTGAGGAATGGGTTAAATGCAGAGGGGAAATTTTGATACATGTATGTGTATGTGAGAATAAAAGCACCTTTACCTTTACCTTTAATAATGTCTCAGTAGAATAAACAAATTAACAATTAACAGATCCCAAACCCCGCCCCCTTTCACATGTCCAACCTAGCTGTAACTAGCATAGAAAGGCCATCCTCTCGGTCACGTTGTCGCTTTGATCGCTCATAATTGCTGCGATGAAAATAGAGCGAATGCAAATGAGAGGAGGCGTTAACGGAGGCTGCAGCCTGGCTGCTCTGCTGCAATGTGAGTTAAATTTAGAGCATGAGGCTGGCTCAGACAGTGTGCGCTACTCAGAGGCATTATATAAGGAGGCAACATGCCACTTGTATCATTTTGAATGGAGCTCTATGGGAGAAGAAAAGAGCCAATCGTCTGCTTTATAGCTGCCAAGCAAAAAACGATTTAACCAATCGCGCAGTTGCACTGATGCGAGACAACTCTTGCGCATTTGTAGCAGAAGTTTAACCTGTGAGGAAAAAACCTTTAAACCTTATTTTGGGGACAAAGTCACCAAACGTTTCAAGTGTTTACATACATTCAGTTATCATGTCCCGGTGACCAATCAAAGTGCATTTATGACTCTCTTTCTATTCATGTTATTAGTCATCCTAAATATCTGCCCAGGGCGTTTCAATGATGTCTGCCGAGTGGCGAGACTTGCCTATCCTAGACGGATGGTAATGAATAGATGTTTAGGTACCTCATCCTGCTGAGACAAATAGAATTATATGGACGTATAGATTGTGATATTCTGGGCCGATATCGATGTTTAAAATGACAATTGACCGATCCCAAGCCCCGCCCCTTTCACATGTCCAACCTAGGTTGGACAAACAGCATTGCAGGCTACAACATGAAAACACAGTTGAAGGAGTTTCTGTCATCGGCCAATATATATTAATAAAAATAAGGACATTATTTGCGGTACAGTAATGGATTGCTCTCAGCTCACTGATATTATAGTCTGGAAACCCTGCTTGCTTTAACGTTTTCACAGCCACCCTGCTGGTGGACCAGTGTGTCTCTACATGGTGGTAGAGCTAGATGATCAAAACAGTTGTAGCAACGCCGATTGGTTAAATGCCGTCCAATAGTTTAAATATGAACCAGAACCCAATTGAGCATTGCCAGACCTTTATCACAAAGTGAATTTTAGGTCTGGTTACACCAGGCTATAAACTGTATACCTTCAGATAAAAATAAATTATTTGTTCATCTTATTCTGCACACACACTTCCAAAACACACAGTGAGTAGCAACTGTACTGTACATCTGCAGTGCCTCTGAAGTGCAGACGTTATGTTCGTTGAATCGAAGCCAAACATCCAAGACAGGCAAGTAAACATAAACAAAGATGATGTTAAGTGGCCAGAAAGACGCCTTATAAGTCAAACACTGTGATGTGTTCCTCTCGCCGCCGCCCATCGCAGCATCCTCCAGCGGTCACTAAAAATAGCAGAGACCTGACAGCACTGGGACAGACATATATGTCCATGGAGCGAGCATTCCACAGAGAGCGGCAGATGGCTCACGGATCCAGGCAGTAGGCTTCCCTACGCATGCAGCACACAGCAGGATCTCTACAGGTATACCATGCACACCTGAGGAATAGTTCCCACGCTGGTGGGGGGGGGGGGGGGGGGGGGGACTTAAA
>JAODUK010016750.1:0-26956 GCA_027564635.1 Typhlichthys eigenmanni | reverse complement strand
ATATATTCAAAATGACACCCCAGCACATTGCATTTGAAACATAGTCGTGAATTACATTTTACATATCCTTAAAGTAGAGTAGAGAAGTTCCAGCCCAAACAACAACCTTTTTTAACTTCACCAACATGGGCGATTATTCACACATTTATGTAATTTGCAGAAAAAGCTTGGTTTAAAAAAGATAATAGAAAGAAAAGCATAGCAACGCAGTAGGGGTCAAGACCCCCTGTGCGTTCAGGACTACTGATGAAAATGTCAGAAGCGTCCTGGATGGCGTGACTTACGTCTGCCTGGCTGCCGTGGCAACGCAGGAGATCCAGCACTGCACAGAGATAGAGGAGGAGGAGTTCCATCACAATTTCTTCTCTTTTTTTTTGCATGGTGCAAGAGGAACAAGGTCATACATGATGAATAGGAAAAAGTTAAATTCTCCTTTCTTTCAAATGTCAAGGCACTTTTTGTTAGAAGTTTTTGAATTATCGTCTAGAGATGATTCTTTTTGTTTTTCTTTCTTCTGTCTTTTCTATGAGAAGCAATTCAGGAAAAAAGAAAATAGCATGAGCAGCAGGTCATTTGAGCTGAAATGAGTTTCTTGAAATGCTTTTCTCTTGCTTTTTCTGTCTATATTCCCCGGCAATAGAGGATTGTCTATATACTGTTCTGACTGTTATCCATCCCCCCCACCCCCAGCTCGTACCCGTATTACCACCCCGCCTCAGGACCAGAGTGTCATCAAGGGAACAAAGGCGGTTTTTACCTGCGGCGTTACGCATGACCCTAGCGTAACAGTCAGGTACACACATGCACACACACGCACACACACAACAGGAAAGACACGTCTTCGCTTCATTGAAAGATTTGCTTGTTTACAACCCATGGCCCTTCCCATTTAAAAAATAATTTATGGTTCATGGTGTTGAAGTCATGTACAACTGTATAACTGCATTTCTCAACACTAAATCAGTGCGGTTGTGCTATTCTGCAATTAGAAAAGTAAGCTTGCAGAGCCATACTGTATATCTGCAGTCCAAGCCCATTGTCCTCCCAGTACAAGTTTGACAAGCGCCACAGCTGACTGGCTGATGGCAGCAGTGATCAGTGAGAGGACTTTGTCTGGAGAAGCGTTTGAGCGTCACTATTCCTGATGTTGTTTGATATGCAGTCGTCAGTGGCTGTGATACTGTATGTGAGCTGGTGTGAATACTGTAAGACAGGACAGGAAAGATGAAATGCTGCAGTAATGAGATGAGATACACTGTACCCAGGGATGTAGTTAAAGGAAAGCCCACCATGTCTTCTCTTGTGGGTGAGCGAACCTATGCTAGGAATTGTAGAGGTCTGTGGTTTCAAATGTTAGATTTAAATATGGTCAGTAATTACGATGCTCTGATTCTGTTGAATGCAACCTTGTAAAGCCCGTTTACAGGCAAAACGTTTTGTTAGATGTCTATTATTTTACTGGCCTTTTACTTTTTATCTGGTTTATTTTTTTCTTTTGTTAATTGCGCAGTTTACTTGTTATTTTATCTGATACTGTTTCAATTGTTTAATTGTCTGTATGTGGTATTGTTTTGGTAATGTACAGACCTTTGTAACTATATATGTTTTTAGAAAGTGCTAATTAAATAAAGTGTATTCTTTTCATTATTATTATTAGTAGTATTGTATTATATAGTGTCTGCTGTATACCTCACATTGCTTATTTGTTGTATTACGTATGTTGTTATGTGCAAAGACGTTGAATCCAATACTAATAATAATAATAATGCTAATGAATTGCTGACAATGTTAATTTATTGCTGACAATGTATTAAACGGAACCAAAACACATAATCATTGAGTCAAAAAGAGTCTTAAATATTGACACTATTGCCTCCTTCAAGACAAAGTCCCTAGCACAGCCAGGTCCAGCTGTGTATAGTGTATAGCTAAACCTCCCCGCCCTTCCCTGGTTGCATTACAGGCATGTCTGGGAGAAGGAGGGCGTGGTGGTCATCGCCCACTCCATACCCCGGATGCGGTTGGAGGCGGACGGCACGCTGCACATCTCCCAGACGTGGTCGGGAGACATCGGCACGTACACATGTCGGGTGACGTCCGTCGGGGGCAACGAGTCTCGCAGCGCACACCTCCGCGTCAGGTGGGATGTCTGTCTCTGTTTTGGAGGGTTCTCCTTCTCCTGGCATGCTCTCCGATGTGTACAAAGGCTTACAGGAGGGGGTGCCTTCATCACCCAGACCTTCCTCCTTCTCACCTGCATGTGCCCTTTCCTAATGACACCTGTGACGCACGCACGCACACTCATACATGTCACCGGTCCGCATCTTGTCTGCTGACACCGCCTGAGGCTCAGCTGACACGCTCTCTCTCTATTTCTCTCTCTCTGTCTCTCTCTCTCTCTCTCTCTCTCTCTCTCTCTCTCTCTCTCTCTATTGCTCTCTGTCTCTCTCTCTCTCTCTCTCTCTCTCTCTCTCTCTCTCACACACACACACGCACACACACATACGCGCGCAGTGTATAACTACACACTCCCCCACTCCTCCCTGCTGCCTTGTGTGGCGTGAGGCCCTCTACATCCCCCGGCCTCTGTCTGAACAAGGCCAGGCAGAACTAGTTGGGCCACATGAAATAGAAATGAGACTTGTGACTTTCCTATTTGTCAGACCGAGTGGCGGAGGTGACTGATTGCCTTTGTGCCAGTCGTTTTTCACTGTCTGCCTCATCTCTGCATTTATTTCTGGCTGGCTGGCTGGCTGGTTGACTGACTGGCTGCCTTTTGACTGAGTTATATGTTATATATCTATCGATCTGTCTGTCTGTCTCTCTGCTTATCTCGATTTAAGGCAGAATCACCTAATGATCTCTGCTGCTGGCTTTATGTACTCACATCGCATGTGTGATACGGGCTTGTCTGTCTGTCAGTCATGTTCCTCTGTATCTGTCTCCCCAGCCTTTTCAATCCATTTCACCCCTTGGGTGATATCTGTCTCTTTTTCTGTGCCAATCTTTACATCTTGACAGGCATCCGTTCTATAGTGTCTCAATATTGCTGTCTTTCAAACATCTGTCCAAAAAACACTCTGCTTTAGTTTATATTCTGTCAGCTAACACTGCGTAAACCACTCAACTTTACTTTAAATTCCTCCAGCTAACACAGGGTGAGAAGAAGAAAAAAAAAACACGCAAAATCCTAACACATGCCCCGAGGAACATTGCTTTCCATCACAAGCCTGTTTTATGTGTGTAACATCGCTACTTGTCCATCCACCGCAGGCAGCTGCCCCATGCCCCGGAGAACCCCATGGCGGTGCTGAGCACGTCAGAAAAGAGAGCCATCAACCTGACTTGGGCCAAACCTTTTGACGGCAACAGTCCCCTGATGCGTTACATCCTGGAGGTTTCTGAGAATAGTAAGTTTCCCCGTGAGGCGGCACAAAAATCACACCACCCATTTCCCCTATTGTACAGTAATGTAGCTACCACGGTGTAGCTGCTCTTGACGCCGTCTTACCATTTAATTATTAACTATTATTTATAACTAGCTTGGCAGAGGGTCTTTTGAGATCTATGTCTGTGCAAGTGAAGGGGGTAATTCAAGTGTTGCTTGTTGAGAAGGATTTTCTTTTCAGGAGGAAGTGATCTCAAGTGTCATTCCCCTCAGCATGCTTCTGAAGTTCAAAGCTGATAAACAAAATGTAATAAACTTGATCAACGAGAATAATTAGGAATGCCCATACGTCTGCTTTGAAATGAAAGTTCTACTGACTTCATCAGTTCGTCCAAACGGGTTTCGGAAATATGTTCTACAGGAATGGCAGCATCCAAAATGGCAGCACAATCCGGGATGCCATTTTATTCACCCCCCAGCTTGCTGTCTTGACGTCAATTTACTACGTTTTATTTTAAAAATGACATGGTCTACTTTCTGAAAATAATTTCAGAATAAATAAATAAATCATTTCTTTTCAGACTTTTAATGATAAAATTGTGTTATTTTGATGTTATCCTCAAAACCCCCGAAGGGAACACTGAATACAGGACACATATATCGTTGCACGCTGCTAACCTATACACTTCCTGACTGTGTTTCAGATGCTCCCTGGGCTATCCTGCTAGCGAACATTGAGCCCCAGTCCTCAGCGATAACAGTCAGCGGTCTGATCCCCGCACGTTCCTACCAGTTCCGTCTGTGTGCTGTCAACGATGTGGGCAGGGGCCAGTTCAGCAAAGAGACAGACCGGTGAGCTACAGAAATGAACGCCATGCAGCTCAGTCGAAACCACTTCACACTGCAAACAACACTGCTTTCATTCTAGTAGAATTGTAATATAAGTCTTACTAATAAGATTTATTTGTCCTATTACCAAAGGTTAAGGCTGTTGCAATATGATATACAGTATTATAAGTGTTTTAAAGGCAGCTGCCTGCTTAGACATGAGTGCCTTGTCTGTTGGGGGGCAGACAGAAAACGGTTTTAAACAAGTTGATGGAGAAAGATTTGCCTCAGGATATGGCTTCTATATAACTTCATATGATGCAACCATGTACAGCGTTACAGCCTAGGAACTCTGTAGGGTAATGGGTAGCGGTGATTGCAATTCACTTAGAATGCCGGTATGTATGCTCTGTTTTTTTGGTTTGTTGTCGAAGGGGGTATGCTGGTTACAACCACAAGACACAGATTGGAGAGTGCACCTTTTACTGGTGCATCTTTTATCTTGTAATAGCCAGTAGCGGATTTCTACTCTGAAGAAATAGCGATATATGGACCATAACATTATGGTACGAGTGTGATCTTGTGGTCGGTGTTAGACAAGCCGTGAGACTGATCTCTTCGCCCACGAGGGGTTCATCTCGTTTCATTTTATTTTAAAAGGGGGATATACCGTGTATATGTGTAAGCTTAGGAGAAGCAAAAGAAGGATGCACGCAGGCGCATGCAGTACACAAGCGGACGTGCAGGCACCCATCACTCTGAAGGCTTGACGTGGAGTTTAGGTGGCCCAGGAGCGAGGGATTACGCTTGGCCTCTCGGTGGCCTCACATGCGTTATACACTACCTCGCCCCGACCCAATTCCTCATCTTCTCCGTCACGCTAGCTCGGCCCGCCAGCTCCATCAGCCACAGGGGGCTCCCGCCCACATGCGCACGGTGCTGGCGCCTGAACGCTCTGCGACACCGTTTGATCCTAAATCGCAGTTATTGATCACATGCCCGTCACTCACGCACGCGCTCTCCGCAGGGACACTGAGCTTTTTGTAAGGGAAAGGATAGAGTTTATGCGCCTGAATTGATTCGGTATCCTTTGGCTGGTTCTTCTGTGGGGTATTAGCTTAGGCCGTCAGGGTGGGCAGGGATAATATAGTGCTATAGTGAAGGGAAATATAATTAAAAATAAACTGAATTCTCTCAGAGGACCACAACTGGCAAGCAACGGTAGAGGCAGAGCGAAAGAGAATAAAAAGTGCTGTAAGATAAATAGCAACGTTCTCAGCACTCACAAAACGCACAAATGGTGGCATATATCTTGCTCTACTTCAGTTCTCTGCTGGAAAGAAACGCGTGGTTCATTACAAACATTCTTTGAAGGCACTTCATTTGTGTCTGAAATTGCCCTGGTACTGTAGTTGAAACCAGCCAGTATAAAGACATGGTTGCTTTGGTTTGACACTGTTAGAGTGCATGGCCCCTTCCACACCTAAGTACCAAGTGGCTGGTGCCACCACATTACGCCTCCCTCTACAGACCTTACATGCTCTTTATCTTCAGTTCCCCCTGCAGCGACATGTGGCATAGTGTGCGTAGTGCGCGATGGCTTGTGTGGTTCTGGGGTTCTTATAGAAATAGGTGTATCTTAAATATATCTGTATTTAACACAGACTACTATTTCAGAGAACTGTTCATTTCTTCCTGTCACTTTTCAACTGTAAAGGCTACTATTGGAAGCTAATTGTAAGCTAATACACATTTAGTTAAATTTACCAAATATCTCCTTGCATCTTGCTAGCTTACCATTCTCTGTGCGTGTTGAAAATATAATCTGATGCCTCTACACAGCCCAGGCTCCGTAAGTAGGAACACAAACAAAGTGGCGAACACCGCTCACAACAACAAAGCCGTAGTGCTACGCTTTGCTTCACAGTGCATGTCGATGTGTGGAGCAAGGCTGCGGAGGAATATTGTTTTGATTTGAGCCTGAATTTAGAAAATGTTCTCTAGAATGACTGGCCCTGCCTTTAATATTGCAGTCGTGTGTGTGTGTGTGTGTGTGTGTGCTTGCGCGTGCATGCGTGTGCTCGTGCGTGTGTGCGTGTGTGTGTGTGTGGGTGTGCAGGGTCTCTCTCCCAGAAGAGCCCCCGAGCGCCCCACCTCAGAATGTCATTGCCAGTGGTCGGACCAATCAGTCCATCATGATACAGTGGCAGCCCCCACCAGAGAGCCACCAAAATGGCATCCTGAGAGGCTACAGTGTCCGGTAATACACCTCTCTCTCTCTCTCTCTCTCTCTCTCTCTCTCTCTCTCTCTCTCTCTCATACACACACACACATATTTGCCTATGACAAGGTGAAAACAACCACCCCCAATAAGATACAATTTGCATCAGTGTAAATGGAGGAAATGTGTAATTTCATAAGCCTTTGCTGTCAATCATTCTCCTCCTTGTGTGGTTATCCTAAATACGGCTCTTATGTTTTACTTTCAGTGGACCAAGTAAAAGACACTGGAAAGCTCACATCAAACACATGAAAAGTGCAAATCTTTTAAATGCAATAATGCCATTAACTCACGTATAAAACTAGGTTCTGGGTTATGCTACAATTTGCAGTTCCGACACACATACAGCAATCAGCGTGAATGCAAACATGTAATTAGTTAATTACAGCAAGTGAAACAGGTCTTCTTCACTGTTATTTTACTGTATTTGCTAAATGCCAGTGCTTTGTCTCCCCCTTGCTGTTATGCCAGGATCCTGCAAGTGTATGGTTAAATGGTTCTTGTTCTAGACCCGGTTTTGATTGCAGAATACTAATGAACTGCTTGAATAGGAAATGCAAGTCCTCCACAGCAGTGATTCTCAAAGTGGGGGTCGCGAGACACAGAGGAGAGGTCACAAGATGATTTTCAGAAATAAAATACAAATTTTAAACTATGAGAATTAGCATATTTTAGCCATAATTGTTAGTAGTACAGTTTTTACGCTACATTATGTATTCTACTACTAGCCTTTGTTAAAAATACTATCAAATATTATCATGGCTCTTATGTTTCTACTTCTGGCGATACTGGGGGTCGCAGGTCTCTGGCACTGTAATTTTGGGGGTCGCGAGCTGAAATGTTTGAGAAACAATGATCCAGAGGGCAAATATGTGTTTAGGTTGAATCCTTTCTGAATGTAAGCCTCACGATTGGATGCAGTTCAAACAAAATCATCTTAAACCCCACAAGCAAAGCTGAACCTCCGTGTGAATCTGCATATCAGGTATCGTCTCACGGGCCTTCCTGTGGATTACCAGACCAAGAACATCTCCAACCCAGACGTGACCAACCTGCTGCTGGAGGATCTCATCATCTGGACGAACTACGAGATCGAGGTGGCTGCCTACAACGGTGCAGGTTTGGGCACCTTCAGCCACAAGGTCACAGAGTGGACTCTGCAAGGAGGCAAGTATCTACGGCGTTTGTACACCTCTCCAGTACTGTTGCTATCTATTGATGCTCTATTGATTCCTTGGGATGTGCATATTTTCACGTGAGAATGTATGTTGTACTCGCTAGTCATTTGTAGCCTGTGCTGGATATTCATTTTTTCTGTTTCAAATTCAATTCCTGTAAGGTACGATGAAGCGACGCAGAAGGCAAACAATTTGTCCTAGTTGGCAAACAAGCCTGTGTGTCTTTGTGTCTGCAAAAAGTACTTAACAAAATATCGAACGCTGACTGTGTGCCCTGGGCCACATCCCTATGCCGAGCGGACCACACAAAGACATGACATGTCCGTCCAGTCCGTGAGCCGCTCGGAGATAAAGTAAACGCGCCACAGAGCAATTTGTCACCGCGTTTCGGCCCTGATCCTGCGAAACAGCAGCGATCAATACCCACATCAAAATAGACACAGGCAGACTTCCAGCGGCCAATTGAAAGGTGTCCTGACATATTCCCTCCCTTCTCACACATTTATTTCTCTCTCTCGCTCTCTGTCTCTCTCTCTCAGTGCCCACCATTGCCCCTGGGAATGTGCAGGCAGAGGCAGTGAACTCCACTACCATCCGTTTCACCTGGATGGCCCCGAACCCCCAGTTCATAAATGGCATCAACCAGGGCTACAAGGTGTGCCTACGTGTCACATGAACAGTTCCGTTGTGACTGATAATAATAACCTGTGGTGCCAGCATCTCGCATGGGCAAAAAGAGGAAAAGACAAGCCTGGGGCTAAAGCGTTTGGCAGAGTGATGGGCCGCAGTTTGTGCATTTGCCTGTCTGTGGGGTCATTCACTTAATCTTTTTTTTTTTTTTTACATTGTGCGTTCGTATGGAGGGGGGAGTGTTTGCGTGCCCTGTGATGAATGCCTTCATTATTTTGTCGTGGGCATTTGAATGTCATCGTTCTCCTGGTTTCCTGTGTGCACTTGGGTGGAAATGAATGTCGTCTACTGGGGGGGGAATCGTAATAGCGCCGTCGCACTGTAGTTGTATTTTCTCCTTTCCCTTTGACTATATTTAGAATGAATGATGTCATTGTCTTTCATGTTCCCGTTTGCCTGCGTGAACGGCTCTCGGCGTGCTCTGGCAGTAGCAGTCGCTGTGTAAATTCACTTTGAATTTTAAATACACAATCTTTCTAGACTATCGGACAGAGAGAGAGAGAGAGAGAGAGAGAGAGAGAGAGAGAGAGAGAGAGAGAGAGAGAGAGAGTGAGAGAAAGAGAGAGATTGAAGGCGATAGAGCGATACAAAGAGACGTAGGAAATATACAGCCAAAGGAGAGAGTGTGTGAGCATGAGAATAGAGAGATAGAGAGGGGGGAGGGTTAAAAAAAAAGGTGTAACAAAGAGGGGTAAGGTAAACTGGCTTCAATAAACATGAAATTGAACACACACACACTCACACACCTTGTCATGTATCGTCACAGAACATTCCCTGGGGGCTCCAGCCCGCGTGAGAAGCTGAAACAGGTCTGCTCACTGGCCTTATTAACCAAACATCTAATTCAGCTGGGCCCATTTTCCCATAAAGAAAGACTTAAGTACTAAAACAACACAACATATAGGCATGTATATATGCAGTTAGTCCATAAACTGTAAATGTATGCATTTTATTGAGAAATCATAATGTATACACAAAGTATTTAATAACATAGTTTTGATTAAAACATTCCTCAGTGCAGATAGATTCATGTCACGGTTAGGTTTAGCCTCTCGAGATCAATTTGATTTCACAGTGAGTTTCAGTCTGGAACCCCTCAACAGTGTGTTGCCCCTGTAGAAATCAAGCAGGAAAATCAGCGTTTCCCAAGACTACATCAGCATACGTCGTACATGTGGGCTCCTGCTGGCGCTCTGCCTAGTGATTGGGTGCGATATGGGTAGGCAGTCCAATGGACTGAAGGACGTTTTGGTTGAAATGTATCAGCATTGCCTTTGTGACAAACACTTTTGAATTTAAGGAGTTCCAGACTGACTCTTTGCTGCAAAATGAGGGGTGGTCTCACGAGACTATGTTAGCTTAGGTGCAGTATGTACTTTAATCACAGTGCACTGTGAGATGCTGCCAGTGTGAAATCATCACCTCTTGCTTCCCAGACAATACCTCAGCACTGTGCCAGTGTATTTATGAGCACTGTCATGCCAAGCGACTCCCAAGAGCGTCTTAGCACTGCGAGAAGTAGACTCCTGTTTGTTTATGTCATCGTTTGCATGCTCGACAATAACTGGAGACATTAACCGCGCTATTTCAGCTTTGTGATGGGTTTATTGTTTGTGTGTGTGTGTGTGTTGTTTTGCTCCGTAGTTGCTGGCATGGGAGCCGGGGCAGGAGGAGGAGGTTTCCGTGGTAACGGCGCGACCCAACTTCCAGGACAGCGTACACGTGGGCTACGTGGCGGGACTGAAGAAGTTCACCGAGTACTACACGTCCGTATTGTGCTTCACCACGCCCGGGGACGGTCCCCGCAGCCCACCCAGGGTCCTGAGGACCCACGAAGACAGTGAGCGTCACGCCTGTGTTGTCCTCCACGCTGTAGTTCCTCTCATGGTTCTGTCTCTCTCTCTTTCTTTCTTTCTCTCTCTCTTTCTCTGCATTAAGCCCCAGACACACAGCAAACGACTAGCAGCGATGTAGCGATGCAAAGTGGACGGTTACCAAGTTAAATTTATCTCAACTTCAGGCGATGCGATTGAGGCGACTACAGCTAAGAATAGCGTTGACTGACATATTGACTGAAACATATCGAGTGGGAATTATAGAAGAGGGATACCTAGGCAACCAAAGCCTGCAATGTAAACAAGCGACCAATTTTCATCTACAAAGCGATGAGGGGATTTCTTGAAATGTGTCCAGGGCTTTACTCTTAATTCCTCTCTCTCTCTCTCTCTCTCTCTCTCTCTCTCTCTCTCTCTCTCTCTCTCTCTCTCTATCTCTCTCTCTCTCTCTCTCTCTCTCTCTCTCTCTCTCTCTCTCTCTATTTCTTCTCTCTCTTCTCTCGTGATTTTGTTTTTGTCTTGATCGGTTAATGTGTATTGTCAATGATTGTTGCAATAAATAGGTTTTACACTTTCATAAAGTATATTCTCCCATGGTGAGAGGAGACAAACGTTCCACAGTAACAAGCCCAAACCCGCTGGGTCACAATCTATTATTCAAATGAAACTAGTTGTCCAGAAGTGCTAATGGCTTCAGCTCGCCTTCCTCATAATTGGGGCATGTTCTCTTAGATTATGTGTTCATTTTACAGGTCTCTAATTGGCATCAACCTGTCTGTAAGAGGATCTGAATATTTCTCTGCCCACACCGTGTTGTTGTTGTAGTTTGGAGGGTTATTAAGCCCTGTCAACTAAATATCGATGAACTAAGCCGCTTATGCAGAGTGTTGTTTGTGTGCGCAGCGTTTGGGAACCAGGTATTTTTAGTATGTTCTGTTTCTCTTGCTTCTCAGCCCCTGGTGCTGTAGGCCATCTAAGTTTCACTGAAATCTTGGACACCTCACTTAAAGTCAGCTGGAGGGAACCTGGTGAGAAGAATGGAGTCCTCACAGGTATTTTATTCTCTTACTTGTGTTAGTATATCATTATGCACCATAAGGTTATAATTATACTAATATGAGGCCACAGTCAATATGAAAATGTAATTAAAATGGCTATGATCATAAATATAGTTTATATACTTTATGTGAAAGAGTAGCTAGCTGATTGAATGGGTAAATATGTTACTTAAAGTCTAATGGAGTGACATAATAGATTACAATTCAGCTGCTGAAGAAATTTCCATTAATTCTAACAGGGCGCAAGGTTTGTGTGCATTGGTGTGAGGGTATAATCAGTGCTTGACTTAATTAGCTTAATTTGACATTTATGGAGTTAGCTCAGTATTTTTATAGGCCTCAAAGCTTGCGTGCCACACATATTACGGATGTCTAGCTCATTGTTTTCTTGTAGAAAACTATGTTTTCTTGTTTCCTTCTGACCTCTGTCCTCGACCTTCCTTCACCATAGGCTACCGCATCTCCTGGGAAGAGTACAACCGCACCAACACCCGGGTGACCCACTACCTGCCCAACGTTACTTTGGAGTACCGCGTCACGGGACTTACCGCTCTCACCACCTACACCATCGAGGTGGCAGGCATGACCTCCAAAGGCCAGGGCCAGCTCTCCTCCTCCACCATCTCCTCCGGTGTGCCGCCAGGTCAGTAAGAGCAGTGTTGTTATGGTATCCTGTTTTTAACAGCGATATCCTGTTTTTACAGTGTTGTTAGATACAGAGTAACCATGGCATTGTGCCATTACTGGGAGGAGATTAGGTATTTTGTCCAAAAATGGTCGCAGAAAAGCATTAACTGACCCTATAGGATACACTGGTGCATAGTATTCAGAACTCATTTAGTAACAAATGTACTGTCCCGTGGTATTTTATTTTAATAACGTTAGGGTATATAGAGAAAACCTGGTGTTTGTCTCATTAGCGGCCTGTAGGGATTTCATCCATTCTAAAACATAATTGGGAATACATTTGCAAAATGTTATTCCCTTGTATTTAACGTGGCTGTTCAGAGTATTTTGTTCTGACTTATTGTTTTGTATTGAATAGATGGCAGTTATTATTAAAGCTTTCCTTGCAGCCTTGCAGCATGGCTCTCTAAACCTGCAGATTTATTGTTTCACATTGAGCTAAGCGAACGCACCATGTGTTGTTTGGCACCAGACACGGGGAAACCAGACCCCAGTCATCCCGAGCTGGGGACAGGACCATAAACCACACACACACGGACTCAATCAGCCAGTACCTAGACACTTTGCAAAATGCCTGAATGGGAATGCACATTTCAGACTCGAGGCTAAAACTTCACAGTCCTCACGAGACCTTTTTATGTCAAATTTCAATTAGTTTTACAATTTCATATTAAAATCTCACTAAACTGTGTAGCAGAAAGACTATTGTCTTTGCATGGTCATTACACTTACACATATAGGTCTGCAAAAGCTGTCAAATGAAAATATTGTTTTATTGAGAGCCAGGCTATATGGAGCAGCAGTTAAAGTCGCCTGGATGGAGATTATTCATGTTGTAAAGATACTGCATATGTGCCTGACTGTTATCTGTTCCCCATAGAGCTAACTAAATTCCTGCAGACTGGAGCATCACTCACTGATTTAGAGATGTGAAAGACATGCATTTTATTGGAAATTGAATACATTTTAAGGTATGCATGTAATATAAGCAAAGCAATGCCCATGGTAATGATACACTGCAATGCTGTAAGCTATTGTCCATGCAACATCATGTTTAGGTGGAAAACATACATTTTGCAAAGTGCATTGCAACTGGGTTATGTTAAGGTAAATTAACTGTCTGCAAGATTATTGATAGGAAATCTAATATGAATATTTATTTTATTTATTTATTTATCTATTTATTTATTTATTTTATTTATTTATTTTTTGGTGCACTTGTGCAATAGCGCACATACACACGCCCACAAACACCACCCTCATATTTTAAGTGTCATTTTCAGAGCCGTTTTCCCCGAGAGGATTTCCAGGCAATAATCCATGCTTTCTGTTTACTCAGCTCTAGTATAAACAAAGGCATATCAGGTTGAATTGCATCATGAGATGACGACAATGTAATTGGCATTCAGCGCACAGTGTGTACCAGGGTACTGTGTGTAACCATCTTCTGCAAATCTGACCTGGTTCTACCGCTGCAGCTGAAGCTGCAAACACGGGTAGAGGGAAATCAGGTTTTATCATGCATTATTTGTGTGACCACAAGAGAGTGCTGTGGTAGATGAATTTCCCAGTGCTCCTCACACTATACAGAAGAATAAGACAGTGAAGCAACTGTTATATCTCTGCAGAGAGTTGTGTAATGGATTCTCCATCAGGATCCTCCTCATCCGGAGATCGTCATTCATCCTATTTTTCTCTCCCTCCCTCTGTCTCTCTCTATCCCCCCCATCCTCCTCTCTCTCTCTCCCTCTCTCTCTCCCACACACACAGAGCTCCCTGGGTCTCCTACCAACCTGGCTATCTCCAACATCGGGCCTCGCTCTGTTACCCTGCAGTTCAAACCTGGCTACGATGGCAAGACCTCCATCTCTCGTTGGCAGGTGGAGGCCCAGGTGAAACAGTGGGGAATGTCCTTGTCTGGCCAGAATCAGAGCCACAGTACATTATAGATGTATAGTATTACTGCTGTTATAATAGCAAGTCTGTAGTGTGCTAGGTGAATTCTGAGGTGTTCTGAGGCAATTGTGATTATGCCTATTTTTCAAAATATTCTCTGCATTTTAAAAACATTACAGTGGAGTTTGGCCTAGTTTTGTGATTCCTAGTATATCGATTCCTTATCAACTCAAATAAAACGCTAATTAACCCCACACTGGTTAAACTGTTTTCTTTTCAATATACTATTCTGTATATTAGAACTTGCTAATGCACCTCAAACTTCAAAATGTAACTGCACCCTAAAAAAAACATTTCTGAGCTGTAAATTAAGTAATATGATTGATCTGTGATGAGACACATCAATGCTGGTTTAATATTTTATGTGCTGAAAACAGAACTACAAGTCTGTTAAAAATTGGTACACTTAGTACGCTCATACGTCATCAAATTCAAATGTTAATAGAGGTCCCCCTCTCAGCCATTCACCTCCCCTCACTCAGCTCTTTGACACATTTTTCAAAGTTGTAGTGGGTGGAGTCAGGCTCAGCACTGGGGTGCAGATACACTTTGAATGGACTAGCCAGTACAGTGTCTACTGTGTACCAGTGGTTGGTACTCTACAACCTTCCAAGGCCTCCTCCCATCCCTTAATGTCCGACTGTGTCCTGTCCTGTCTCAGGTGGGTATGACAGGAGAAAATGAGGACTGGGTGATGGTCCACCAGCTGGCAAATGAACCAGAGGCCCGTTCCCTAGAGGTACCAGGCCTCAACCCATACACTTTCTACAGGTATTCACACCTACAGTATACACGCATGTACACAAAAACACAAAATAATGACCTGGTTAACTATTCATTACTTTATGTAATTTGTATAGCAGACAATGCTATTCTAAAATACACAGACAAAAAAGACAAAAAATCAGAAAAGATAAAGAGCATGTTCCTGTATCATCAATTAACTGCATATTACAGGGAGCTTATTACTATCGCACTCAGTTTTCATTTAATCGAGATAAAACACATTTTTATCAATTAGTGTGATTACAAGATAATTGCTCTATTATTTCAATAGTGTGAGCACAAGATTACTTTATATAGCTCTTAATGGTTTCATTTATGTAAGGTTTCATGTCATTTTGAATGTAAAATATTGTTCCTTGCTTTATCACCCCCCGCCCCCCTTCCCCCAATAGGCAATTATATATTGATATTGCATATTTATAACCAAGAGCAATCATCATTTCAATCTAACAGGATATTTTCAAAGATGTGTCACAGCAGGGTAAACACAGCTGCAGCTAATCAGATGAATAATGGGCCCAGTTCATTTAAAGGCGGGATCAGTCATTTTTGCTAACGTCAAGCTCAAATCAAAACAGTATTGCTCTGCGCTCACACATAGATAACGCATTGTGAAGCAAAGCATAGTACTACAGGCTTTGTTGATGTGAGCGGTGTTTGCCACTTTGTTTATGTTCCTATTTACGGAGCCAGGGCTGTGTAGAAGTATCTGATTCTTTTTTCAACATGCACAGAGAACGGTGAGCTAGCGAAATACGAGGAGATATTTGGTGAATTTGACAAAAAGAGTACTAGCTTACAATTAGCTTGCAGTAGCTGACTATACCTTAGTAAGTACTTTTGCAAATGTCATAGTCCTTGTAACAACTCCACCCTCCAGGTTTCGCATGCGCCAAGTGAACATTGTTGGCACCAGTCTTCCCAGCCAGGCATCTAGGAAGATCCAGACCCTGCAAGCACCCCCTGACATGGCCCCCGCAAACGTCACCCTGCGCACGGCCAGCGAGACCAGCCTCTGGCTCCGATGGGTGGTAAGTAGAGATTGTTTTGTCCCTGGTACTTATACACAACGTTGTTCACTTAAACCCAGAGTCTATGTGACTCTGTCCTTGTACTTGAACACTTGAGTGAAAGCGGGCATCCATCCATCCATCCATCTTATAAAAATGTAACTTAAATGTAAATGTTCAGGTAAAACTTTAGAGAACGTTTCTATTTACTGAGTGTCACACATTCATAAAATTGCTTTAAATCAGCTCCTTTGTCAATATCTCTTTCCGTTTTACACGTTAATGCACCGCCAAACGCCACCACCAGTGGGCGTTGGCCTTAACTGTCCAATCTTCCCCTTAACCCACCCCCACCCCTCCCCTCCTCAGCCCCTGCCAGAGTGGGAATACAACGGGAACGCGGAGCATGTGGGCTACAGGGTGCAATACTCACGCTCGGGGTCGCAGGGTCAGCCTCTGGTCCATGTCATCGGCGACCGCCTAGAGAGAGAGTTCACCATCGAGGACCTGGAAGAGTGGACTGAGTATGAGGTCAGGGTCCAGGCTATCAATGGCATCGGCACTGGACCCTGGAGCCAGCCGGTCAGGGGAAGAACCAGGGAGTCTGGTACGATTGCACCCATCTGTCTAATAGGCCAGCTATTAGGCAAGAGATGTGTGAGTGGAGAGAAGCACACCAGCCCACATTATGGGAGCAACCCAAATGTTATGTTCTGTAGCTTCGGAATGTCCTCCCAGTGCAATAACAAATGTCAGGTTGTTGCCAGGAATTTGAGGATGTACAGCAAGATATTTAAATATAAGCCAGTTCCATGATAATCTAGCATTTGTTAACAATATCATGATGTATGGCATAAGGATTTTTGCAAGTACTGTCTACTGTAACGTACAGTGTAGTCACTGTAATGTTTTTATCCCATCGTATGTACGGTAGATTGTTCAGTGAAGGAACCGAAAATAAATGTCTGCCTTCCGTCAATGCCACGCTTTACCTCTCTGTATCTCTCTTTCCGACTGACATTCGCTCTACTCCCCGTTGTCTCACTTTGCTTGCCAGGCGTTTGGGAGGGAGGGATTTTGGGGGCGTCGGGGAGTAGGGTCAGAGGAAATTGTGAACATATGGTCTAGAAAGTGGAATTCCGATTCCACACACACCAGCAAATTCTTCAGCATTATGTCCAAGAACGACTGCCAAGGAAAGGGGAAAGGGGGCTAGTTTACAGTCTGGACGTTCTGGCTGTGGCCATGCCTGCCTTATGCAGCAGGTCTGCATGGTTCACCAGGACCTCTGGAGCGTCACGCACATGCACGCACACACTCACATCACAGTATTTTCACACCTACACCCGCACATGGAAACCACAGTAGCATGTAAACACAAGCAACTAGACGTGTCTCCTCGTTTTACTTGTGTTCCCGTGTAGTTCCTTCCTGTGGACCCAGCAACGTGTCGGCCTTCGCCACCACTTCCAGCAGTATCCTGGTACGCTGGTTTGAAGTCCCCGAGCCAGACAGGAACGGACTCATTCTGGGCTACAAGGTACGTGTAGCAGTTTGCTCTATAGTGTTCTTGACTTTAGTACGGCTCCTGTTTATATGGCGGTTTGTGATACAAGTCCGCAAGTTCCCGCATTTTGACTGTCCCATTTGGCATCGCTATGGCGACCAGGTGGTTTACAAAGAAAAAGACTCGGACAATGCCGTCCAGTTCTGGACGGTGGAAGGGAACGCTACCCACAGCGTTCAGCTGACCGGTCTGGGAAAGTACGTGCTGTACGAGATCCAGGTCTTGGCCTTCACACGCATTGGAGACGGACGGTCCAGCTCGCCACACATCCTTGAACGCACACTGGATGACGGTAGAGAAATAAACATTAGCACATTAAAAGATACAAGATTGATTCACAAACATACCAGAACCACTTTGGACATATGCACTGATAAATGAATGTCTGTGTGTCTCAGTGCCGGGACCGCCAGTGGGCATCCTGTTTCCTGAGGTACGGACCACCTCAGTGCGTCTTATCTGGCAGTCCCCCTCCCAACCTAATGGCATCATTCTGGGTCAGTATACAAGCTCCTCTAGGCAGATTTTTATACTTCTAGTAAATAACTAGTAAATAATAAGATACTGTTACTCAACGATTTCTGTAGTTTTGAAGTTAGTTTCTCCTGAAACATGTAGACCACAGGCACATTTATTTCCTAATCAATACTTTAGAGGGCTTCAACACTTAAGGTGGAAAGTTGTATTAGCTTGTGTTCGATTTCTTCCTGGTAATTAATTGCAGCTTCTTATAAATACCAATGCTCAATTGATAGGGGCAGCATTGCTAGCAGAGTTCTGGAGATGTCACAAAGACATATGGATTCTTGTGGCACATTTGTCTTCCTTTGGAAAGTAAAACACTCTTTTAATATTACACTTCAGCCACAAGCCGCGAAGTGCTTCAAATTGCTCAAATACATATTTTCAACCCAGATAGGACCTAATCATTTATCTTAATAAAAACACAGATGACAACACAAATGACACCAGCAGTTTCTGTCCTCGCCTACCCTCCAGCCTATCAGATTACATACCGCCTGAACTCCACCAATAGCAACACGGCCACGGTGGACGTGCTAAACCCCAGCGCCCGGCAGTACATGGTGACCGGCCTCAAACCAGAGTCAGTCTACGTGTTCCGCATCACGGCCCAGACTCGGAAGGGATGGGGAGAGGCCGCCGAAGCTTTGGTGGTCACCACGGAGAAGAGAGGTAGGCCATGCTTGGTTGTTTTAAGAGTTTTAGTTCAGGTGTGTAAGGTACGTTTTCTACGACAACAGATGGTTACAGGATAGGGTTGTGGGTTGCATTGTGTTTTAAAGATCTAAAATTGTAAACTTTATTTTATGTTTTACTTTATATTGTCTTTAATACAAATCTCAGTTTTTCATCACTTTAATTGCTGTATGGTTATATGTTTGTTTATGTTCTGCTGTTATAAGAAGTGGTAGATTGCTTGGAATACTGGAATCTTCTTGTTGGCTGAAAACATTTGAGAACCCGTGAGTTACAGTAAGGACAAGGTTTTACACACAGCAGGGTTGCAGGTGTCTTGCCCAAGCACACTCACCCCAAGCAGCCTTGTGTGTCGGGACTTGGAACCAAAACCTTGTGGTTGATATACGACCAGGCAGCTATTATAATGATGTGGATCAGTAGATTAATATTTATATGTCACAGCTCATTATACAAAAGTAATAAAGGTCGCACTAATGACAGAAAACTGTCATTACTGCTAACGATATTTGTGCTAAAAATGTTTTAGGACCCATTTGCGATAATACGATTTTGGCATAATTTGTAACATAACAGCAAGATCTGAAGCGGAGCTGTAATAGCTACACGCAGATGCTGCGGGCAGGTGCACATGTGCGATTCGTTGCCACGGTACCGAGCGTGTCTTCATTTCCAAATAACAGTCCAATACACAAACATGTTTCTCAGGAGCACTATGACACAGCGGCTACACAGAATCCATCTGCCTCTCAAGAGGAATCTTGTAAATAGTTTATTCTGCCATGTTTCCTTTATGCAAACAGCACAGCGGTTTCACCTTGCCTGCTGTTAGATCCATCTTTGGAAGTAGTCTCTCTTCCCCAATGCCCACCCAATAATCTGTTGACAACTAAATGTAAATGAACCAGCAAAGACATGCCACAGTTAGCTGTATATAATTAAAACAAACTAAGTTAAAACTTATATTATATTGTATTATTAAACATGATTTAAAAGCATGTTTGTGTAACTGAACCTGACCCACAAAGCCACTGCAATAAGTTAATACCATGACAATTCTAGTACATTATGCAAGACCTCTACCTCCCGCCCTTCCAATAGCATTAAGGAGGTGACTACTCATTTCATCCGTGTCTCCTCCCCTCTTTGTCTTCAAGCCACACACACACACACACAAACACACACATGCTATATCTTAATCCTCTCCTCTCATTTCCTCCGAGTTTAATCCCCCCGTCACCCCACACTGGCCTCCATTGTTACTTGTCATTCATCTCCCTCTCTCCCTGTCTCTCCCTGTCTCTCTATATCTGACCCTCTCTCTTTGTCTCTCTCTCTCTCTCTCTCTCTCTCTCTCTCTCTCTCTCTCTCTCTCTCTCTCTCTCTCTCTCTCTATATTTCTCTCTCTCCCTCCCGCTCTCTCTCTCTCTCTCTCTCTCTCTCTGTCTGTCTGGCTGTCTGTCTCTGTCTCTGTCTCTCTCCCTCTCTGTCTCTCTCCCTCTCTCTCTGGGGCCAGTTCGCCCCCAGCCGACCAGCCGGCCCACAGTGCCACAGGAGGAGGTTCAGGCCCGCCACGTCTTGTTGTCATGGAAGCCGGGCAGCGACGGCCTGTCCCCGGTGCGTTACTACACGGTCCAGCTCCGAGAGCTTCCCGACAACAACTGGACGGTCCACTCTGCCTCTGTCAACCACGAGGCCAGCTCCTACGTAGTGGACCGGTAAGGAGCTTCAGCGTTTATTACCACTATTATCACTTACTGTGATATTCCTGTGATGTTCAACTAACCCGTGAAGCCCATGGCACATTTCCACATTTGTGGCTAATAAAGTTGGTTGTGTTTGTTGTTTTAATACAGGTCACCATAAAACATATATTTGAGATGGGTTAGATACCTTCCTCAAGACCATCACACAAGATTATATTTAATTGTAAAAGCCTAAAAAAATACTATTCTCCCGGGAGAGCGAGGGAGATGTCAATCAAGATTGTGTTCATCTGTGCCAACACAGAGGTGTCAGTCATAACAACTCTGTTACCAAGAAACATTTATGGTCTGTGTTTGCAGTCTAAACAGGAAGACAGTTAAAGCCTAACCACAATAGCACTTAGGTACCAGGTAAATGAAAAGGGCCATCATTTGTTTTCTGGTGTCTTGAAACTATCGTTAAAGATGCCGAATGCAAATTTGGTGCTTATTATTATTATTAATATTAATATTTTTATTATTATTATTATTATTATTATTATATATTATTATTATTATTGAGTTAGACGTGCTATGTTCATCCTTCCATCGTGGTAATGTCGCTGTGTGTTTGTATGTAGGCTCAAGCCGTTCACCTCCTACCAGTTCCGAGTGAAGGCCACTAACGACATAGGCGACAGTGAATACAGCGAGGAGAGCGAGGCCATCACCACCCTACAGGACGGTAATGGTCATGTCATGTGCTCTTTACGCAAAGCACATTTACAGCCGTAGCAACAGAGCGTCCGCAGTATAGCCGACGCGTCATCACCAGTTAATTGTTCATCTATATTTGCCCCATAATATGTCCAATGGAGCACATATCCAAAACTCACTAAAGTCTATTGGGACTGAGTTTGAGAAGATTGTGTTTACCTTTCTCTAGCCTTCTAGTCAATGTCTGTCCTAGGCTGACAATGTATCGGCAACAGCGAGACAGAGTGAGTTTTCACTTGCAGTTTATGGATGACCTTAAAATACATAAAGTGTCACCATTAACTAAAAAATGACCAAATATTGAGCGATCGTTTTGGACATTTGCAGAACCTTTGTTATTAGTGCGTAAACCGAAGCACTGTATACAGTATGACATATACAGTATACTGCATACACGACTAAGTTCACCATAACTTTGATTGTGGACGGGACCACATGCCGTATACAGTTGGCAAAGAGCAGGCGGGTGACATCATGTGCGCACCACCTGCATTCGCCCTGAGAGTCAAAAGCCTTGTCTGGTCTGCCCTGCAGTGCTAGCCAGCTAAAGGCATGTTACTTTCTGTTCATGAATGTGACTGCATGTGAGATGTGGCCCGTTAAACTAATCCATCTGTGTTTGAATTGTTATCTCCTCAGCGCCCGACGAGTCGCCCGCAATTCTCTCTGTCACGCCACACACGATGACGTCAGTGCTGATTCGCTGGCAGGTAGGGCCAATGGTTTCTCTTATAATGTCTCAAGACAGCTTGTGCGAAAAGTGTACTTAGGCGGAGTGTAACTCACTCTCACAAACAACTCTCCTCTAGACCTTCAATCGGTCTCTCACACACCCTCTCCCGTACTCACACCAGAATTAACAGGTCATAAAAGGGAAATAAGAGGCCCCCGGGCAACAATCAGTTTTTTATTTTTTTTATAGACAACACTTGAGTAGTTTATGTGGCTGAAGAGGGGCTTGTTCTTGCTTCTGTTGCAACCCTCTGGGCCTGTTGACTCTTGCTTTAACCACCGGGGGATTTCTCTGTGTGATTCACCGGCGGGTGAGCTCAGTCGCTTCACAGAATCTTGTTCTGTATTTCTCTGTACCTATTAGAGGACATCTTTCTTTACAGTGCAGTACTTCATAAAAGATAAATATAGGGTGCAATGCAATGCAGCTGTGGGAAAAGTTCTAGTAAGTTAATGTAACAAGGAAGGCTGTATCACTTAATTAAGTGTGAGAGTACTGGAAATGAAAGTTCATGTTTAAAGGTTCTATAAAAACAGCTTGTTTGGTAGGTTTCAGCTACGTTGGCCCTAAGTAGCACTGGTTTGCCCTTGCAGCCCCCCTCCGAGGAGAAGATTAACGGCATCCTACTTGGCTTTCGCGTCCGTTACCGGGAGCTTCTCTACGACCGTCTGCGCAGTTACTCCGTGCGCACCGTGAAGAGTCCCTCCACCTCCTGGACAGAGCTCACCGGTGAGTCCACAACTGTGGCTACATGACCTCCCACCTGTTGAGATTGCTTTTGTCTGACAATACACTTTCTATTTTCTCGTGTTGGATTGTAGCCAAATGTCTTTTAGCACACGTCCTAATGTAATCCAAAAAGAGGCCGTCACTTTTGCAAGCCCCAATAGTCTGCTCCATATTGTCACTTTGTCCAATTTGTATTCTAATGAAACTACACTAGACAGTGGGGCTTATGCTGCATTCACATGGAACACGGGAGACTGAAAACCGCATATCATGTTAGTGGACGAGAGAAGGCCGGCACAATTAACCGGCAAAACAGCGCCGGCAACGGCAAACAGCATGCCGTCCAAAGTGTAAATCATTTATCTTTATACCGTCCTCCACGACGGCATTTACAACCGGATGTTCACTGCTCCCTCACACACGGAGAAAACATCTACAATGAGAAGCTGATACATTTGGTGCAACAACACTAGAATACTAGATACAGTACTAAAATAACTACATCAAATATTTTCCACTAAATACAGTACTTGGTATTGAACTAATTCTTGTTAAATAATCTGTAAACAATTGGACATCAAGTGCCGTGTACTGGTTTGCCTTCTACCGCCTGCCATGTTCCATGTGAACACAGAATTAGAGTGGAAAGTAAATGTGAAGATGGTTCTGAAACCCAATTTCAGAACCATCCTTTTTGTAATTTGTCGTCAGAAACTCAATTTGGTAATTAAAATTCTATATGCAACTCCATTCTTTGATATTATATTTGGGAATAAAAACACTAAAACGTGGTGGCTTCGGCCAGTTCCCATATGGTGTCGCTTTTGTGTGTTTGAGTCACTCCGCCATTGCACTTGAGCAAACCCCTCCACATCGACCAAATGTGCTCCAATTACCTTCATGACTGGTCTTGACACTGCTGAGCTGAAACTTCTCAAATGGTGATTAGTAGCTACCAGCCGTAGCCTGTTATTAGCTTTGCTCCAGCTGCTGCTGTGTGGATCCAGAGTCACTCTGGTGTCTGCTGCCCTGACTTACTCGCTAATACAATGACTTGTGTCTCTCTCTCTCTCTCTCTCTCTCTCTTTCCTCCCTCTCTCATGACCCCCACACACACACAACTCACCCTGGCAAATGCACAACATGTACATACCACAAACACACCTACCTACAGCCCCCTACAGCATAAGGAATCTGAGCGAGCCGACGTTAACCCAGTATGAACTGGACAGTAAGTATTTCTAAATGCACCGTGAATGTGACTGCATACAATGCGACTGTACACACACGTGCCAGCATGCACACACACACACACACACATCCAAGCTAAACCCAAACTAAGCAAAGATACAGTACAGTGCACTGTGGGGTGATCCTCACCCCACCATTCACTTGAATGGATGTGAGGAGGGTTTGTCAGTTGAGTTGAGGAAATGAAAGCGTGCTCCCTCCTTTTGCCTGCATCAACAAGCTTTTCACACAGAGCCTCGGGCGAACTACATAACCAGACGGCTGCCTGGCTTTCTCCCGTAGCTTTCCTGTGTAGAACCCAGTTAATTATATAACGGCACATTAATTACAAGGTCCAGCGTGCAGAGTTTTCATCAAACAAACGACGTTTGCACTTTTGTCGCAGGACGTAATGTATTCCTTGCGTTTCCCTTGCAGACCTGAGTAAACATAAGCGCTATGAGATCCGTATGAGTGTGTACAATGCCGTGGGCGAGGGGCCAGCCAGCTCGCCGCAGGAGGTGTTTGTGGGAGAGGCAGGTACGTAATGGCTGACTGTGTTTACCCAGGGTGCCTCATTTCTGCCATTTCAATCTGCACCGTTTAGAAGTGAACTTTAGAATATTTGACCACCCTCATTGCTCAAGGATTAGGCCGCTTGCCACTACTAGCAACATGCGTGATGAAATATTCCTCTTGTCAAACACGCTCAGATCTCAGGTGTGATTTGTCTTTCCTGTCCCCCGCTGCCTTTGAGTAGGTTAAAGGGCTTAAAGTGAAATGTTATTTTCCATTGCCGTACCCTTAACACTGTCAACACTAGCTCATACAAATGCATTAAAATAATACTATAATTACATTCCAAGTAAATACATTTGATCAATTACATTAATAAATTCTTCCCCCAGTTTTGTGGTCTGTTTTCACTGAAGGGACCTGGAAGATCTGATTCATTATATTTTTTATTATTTTAATCTAACAAGAAGGATTAATCTCTGAAGAAATTGATTGTTTAAAACAAGCCAGTAAAATTTGCCCCAGGTGTGACAACATGATGATGGGTTGTAACCAAGTGCCTCTTACCTATCCAGCCACTCACTAGATGGGCATTGACTTAAACAGAATGTTTGGAGCGACAAGTCAGTTCTGATTGAAAAGTGAATGATCCGGCACCTTTTAAGGTTTAATATTTAATCTCCCACAGTCCCTACAGCTCCACCGCAGAACGTGGCCATTCAGTCCTCCACAGCCACCCAGCTGGATGTGGCCTGGGACCCTCCGCCTGCCGATGCGCAAAATGGAGATATTCAAGGATATAAGGTTCCATGGCTCACATGCAGTACACACTGAACACACCTTGAACACTGGGACAAACACAGCAGGCTTAATGCTGCGTTCACACGGCAGACCGGATATCATGTTAGCGGACGAGAGCAGGACGGCAAAATCAGTTGTGGTCGGCAAAAAAATTGCGACGCCGGCAAACGGCGTGCCGTTGAAAGTTAAAATATTTTAATTTACAACCGGATGTTCGTAGCTCCCTCACACACAGAGAAAACATTCCCAACGAGAAGGCAATACTTTTGGTCCAACAACACTAGAATACTAGATACAATACAAAAATAATTACAAGAGTTGCTACTAAATAATTGTTTTGAATATGTTTGTATTCAATTATTTGTAAACAATGCGACATCGCCATAGCAATTGCCATTCCGCTGGACTTGTATGCCGTGCCGTCCAGAAAGTGTTTGCAGTCTACTGCCTGCCGTGTTCCATGTGAATGCAGCATAATAGGCCCTTGTTCCTGACACTGTTTATTCTGGAGAGACTGTAAAGGTATGCTAAGTAAGCTAAACATCAAGGTGCAAGAGATCTGCATCCAAAAGGCACACACTATCCACACAAACCCCCGTCCCCTTCAAAGGTATGCTTTCAGTCAAAACGCCATGGTAACACAGAAGACGGGGAGTGGATTTGATAGCACCGTAAACACGTGTTATTCACACGCAAGTCAAATCATGCTTAGGATGACGACAACAACGTTAACGCTAACTGTTTCACTGCTTCGATAACCCCCGCAGGTTTACCTCTGGGAGTTTCAGCGTAAGAACGGCACAGAGAGACTGCGGACCCTGTTCATACCCGAGGGCGGGGTCAAGCTGAAGAACCTGACTGGATACACCACCTACATGATCAGCGTGGCCCCCTTCAACGCCGCTGGTGACGGCCCCCGCAGTCCCGCAACCAGGGGGCGCACTCAGCAAGCAGGTAAGGCTTTGATGGCAATCACTGACTGGTGTGATGCACTGTATGTGTATGTGAGGGACTCCAGGAGCTCTGTGAGTCAACCCCTCTTCACTTCCACTCTCCCACAATGAGCGTCTTTATTATTGTTAATGTGAAGAGGATGTTAATTGCTGCTGTCAGCATTCCAAACGATGTCGGCTCCCAATCAGCCAAGCCATTCCGAGTCCTTCACTGAAATTTCTTGTTTAGTTTTGAAATGTGGAGCAAGGCATGAAAATGTTTCATTGTGTTGTGGCCGCTGGCAGGCGATATACTATCTGTGTTTCTAGAGATCCCTTTCTCTTTTCTCTTGCTTATTCTTCAAGTTCTCTCTCTCTCTCTCTCTCTCTCTCTCTCTCTCTCTCTCTCTCTCTCTCTCTCTCTCTCTCTCTTTTTCTCTCTCTTCCTCTTTCTTTCTCTGGAGGACTGATGGACAAATGCCATATTTCCTTCACTATGAAAAGAACTCCCTTCCTTCCTGTGTACAAACATTCATCCTTTAACCCTACACCTTCCTCATAGAGGGAAAAACTTCGGCAACTTTGCAGCTTTGATCCTTTATTTTTTGTTTAGTTTTTTTGTCACTTTTGGGGAGTAAAAGGGAGGGGAAAGCATGGACTCCCGCCGTTGTGGCTGGGTCCTGTGGACGTCGGCCACAGAGAACAGGAAGCAGATGACAAGCTATACTAGAAGACATCTTTTTTATGAGACACAGAGCACATTATGTTTAGCAAGTATCTCAAGCCCTGCTCAGCAAGTTTCAAGAAAACTGTTCTGTTCTGTGCAGCATGCCGTAACAAGCTCATAGAGCTATAACTGAGATCTTAATAGAGCCATGGAGCCAGAGGCTAAACATGCTAAATGAGGATTAATATAACCTTGCCTAAATAGTGTTAGCAAAACAGTTGTAACATTTGAATCAGCCAATCAAATAGGTGCCATTTTGTTTTTCTTCTTACTCCAGGGCAATGCAATAAATTTTCCAATAATGATTCACACATTAAATGACATAATATTATAGTATAGTATTA